>JACMIG010002784.1:0-14103 GCA_014805385.1 Levipalatum texanum | reverse complement strand
CCTCCCCCTCCCCTCCTCGAACCTTTCCGAGTGTGACATTGTAGAGTGATAGTTGTGAGTATGGTGCGAGTAGAGTAATGACTCGTCGTCCTCTCGTCTCCACTCTTCCCTCTCCCTCCCTCACTTCGTACACTTCGTAGTTCTCTTCAATGCTTCCTTGATAACCCTTCCCCTTCCCTCCCTCACCTTCCCTCTCGTCAACAAAATAAAGAAAGGTCGAGTGACTCGTATCATTGGCCCCGTTCTCGTTGAATACTTCGAATACCGTACTCCCCTGTGCAATGGGCGATGCCTGTAATGGAGGGTGAGTGGAGGAGGGAAGGGGGGAGGGACACCGGCTGGACTCCCCCGCCCTCTCGACCCTCCCTCCCGAGTCTCCTGAACACGGCCATAGAAGGGGAAGGGGAGGGGACCACTCTTTCACTCCCGATTCAGTCTGGATCAGCAGGTTGCGGAGGTAGTTGCCATCACTGAAGACTCTTCCCCTCCCCCTTCCTCCCTCCTCACTTGCTGACTACGAAGACCTTCATGGGATGGGAGAAGGCAAGACGACGACTTCCCCTCGCAGCCACCGCCCCCACACTCAGCCAGTGAGATCGACCAGAGATGGAGGGGGGGGAGCCCTCCCTCTCCCCTCCCTCCCTCTCCTCTCCACTGGAGGGAGTGGAGAGGGCCTCATCCCTGCCCCCTCCGTGTCTGCAGTTGGATGCAGTGGCAGCAGCCATCCAGTATCCACCCCGTCCCTCCTGTCGATGGGAGTGGAAGTGGAGGGTGACAGTGTGGGGGAGGCGGTCGATGGTCCTCTTCGTGCTCCTCTCCGATCCCGTCACTCTGTAGTCACTCCTCTCTTCACCAGGGGAAGGCGTCGAACCGAAGGAGAACGTTTCCTTCCTCAGTCCTTATCTCGAGAGTGTCCTCTGTTCCACTGCGGAGAGTGGCCCCCACTCGGATGGAGTTGTCGCAGTCGGGAGGGAAGGACACCTGCACACTCCCCCACTCTGCCACCCAGGGGAAGGCACCTGCCACCAACACTCCTGGTTGGAGGAGTAGCCCTCGTTGCCGAAGGGCGGCTGGATATTCGAGGTGGTTCCAGGGTGGACAGAGACGTCGTTCTTCCTCTCGCACCGTTTCCCCTCTCAAGCACTCCCATTCCCTCACCCTCCCAGCCCTTCCTCACCATCAGCAGCCACCAGATGGAGGGATAATAAGCAGAACAGAATCAACTGCCTCATTTCGCGGGGCCGATGGGTTGTTTTCCCTCACTACCTCTTTATAGCACTGTCAACATATTGATACCGGCGAAGAAGAATGATTCAATATTTAGGAATGTTAGGTCCATTCTGATTCAGTGCCATGATCACAAAGAATGGTACATAAATATACCCCCCTGCCAAATAAAAAAAATACTTGTTTGAGGAGAGATAACACAAAACGAGAGACGCAGATTTTGATTACCGTCCTCGTCTCTCGTTTTACATTATCTCTCCTCTCGGAAGGATTTTTTTATTTGGTATGGGGGTCAAATTATACCCACAGAGCTAATCATTTGTAGAAGAAATTCACAAATGGTTTAGAAAATGTCGATGTATTTCACGTAGTTTTAGGTGCTGCGATTTAGAAAGAGAGACGCCAGAGAAAAAGCGTGGGTGATCTTCCCCTTGACTGCGGTATACGGTAGAGTCAGTATGCGATCCCAGCGCACGCGTAGAGTGCGCGGAAAATACGCTGAACTTGCGCGGAGCCGCGGTTCAAGAAGTCATTGTCGACCGATCGAAGTTGGCTTTTTTAAACCGAAAGTATACATTTTGTTTACGCGCTTGCCAATATCTTGTATTATTTCTACTTCTGCGTTGCTTGCGCCGTTGAGATGATCATCTACATATCCGTGAATATTTATTTCGGAACAATTATAAAATAGACGCTGTGCGAACAATAACGAGCTTATGAATATGATCAACATTGTAACTAAAGAACATTTAGGCACACGATTGGCGAGCACTATCTCAACGTCCCAACGCCCTTCATAAGTAAAGGTCGGTAAATTATGTCTCTCGTTGTTTGAGATCGTGATGGAGACTATGCATTGTCAATTGCCATGACATCAAAGAGGTCCAGGGCAGTGTTTCGTCGTGAGAAACGGCGCCCTATTTTGAGCCGAACGATAATTTCTTGCTCTGTTGCGGCAGCGCTGGTCGTTCGAACATCAGCTGTCTCTGAAACGGAGATGATGAATTTAAAAAAAACGCCAGTATGGTGAAACTGACATGGCGTTGTTGGCTTGTTGACTTGCCGTAAAGTTCCATGAGATCGGCACAGTCTTTAGTGCACTCCATAGGAAGGGTGATCATGCTTGCTTGTTTGAAGTGTAGGCGGGCTTCTTTTATACGCGGGCTAGCCCCAAACACTAGCTGGTTCCGTGTCTCGCCTTGTCCAATCGCCACACCCTTTCTTTTATGACTTGCCCGAGTGACGAAGCCTATTGAAATGGAGTGATATGGTACTTCGACCTGCGTCAGCCCGTCCGTGGGCGTCCGTTTGCTCATTTTTCCCACGTGAATTTATTTACACGCCCTTTATCACTACGAAATCGTCCGGTTCTTACAGGCCGCGATAACATACATATTTGCAAAATATGGAACAATAGAGCATCATTAAACGCATTAAGACATCATTACTTCATAGATCATAGATGAAGGAGCTCTTATCAATTTGAGCATGGATGATAGCGTGCCCTTAACACCGCTTATTGTGGCACCATAGTAGACTTTTAGTTCGGAGTTTTCTGATTTGTCGGACTCGTAATTCATGCTGATTTCGGTCTATGAAGCAGCTGGCTATTGGGGGGAGGGGGGTTAAACAATTTGAAGATTAGCTAAACTTCATCTGCCTGAATTTCCAAACTGAAAGTAGCCCCCTAGAGGATAGTGTTAAAGTTACTTGTACTCCTTATTGAGCAGCATTAAGTCTGCCAGGGTGAATTGTTGAAGAATCGCAGAACAACATATTACACTCGTAGTCGAACCACCTAGCTGCGAATCACGCGTCCTCTCCAACTAACTAACAGTTGAGTGCTCTTCATTTCGCTCTCTATCCGCGGTGAATTTCTGTTGTGTTCTAGCTATTTCGTCCTCATTTATCGTTAATTCTGTAGATGCAGGCCGTTTTGCAAGGCTCATGCGCGGTCGTGACAGGTATGGTTTTTAAAATATTCTTGTTTAGAATGTTTTTAATGTCAAAGTATTCAATCGACATTATCAACTTGCTATTCTTGCCTTTGTCATGAACTATTAAGGAGGAGGATCTGGAATTGGGCGTGCAATTTGTGCCCGCCTGGCTCAACACGGAGCACGTGTATTCGTTGTCGACAAGAGTCTTCAAGCTGCCGTCGAAACTGTGTCTCAACTCCCCAGTTAGTTCGCGTGTTTTCTACCGCAACTTGAGGGGTTTTGCAGAAGCTACTCATCTCCCTTTCGAATGTGACGTTTCCAAGGTATGCATTCGACATTAATGGTTATTGTTTAATTACGAATCATAGTCACCACTAGTATCACTAAGCTAACTACATTTTTGATTGTTGGATTTTTGTAGAGCTCATCTGTTGCGACGCTAAAGTCTGCCGTGCTCTCAGCCAGTGGCATTCCACCCACTGTTCTCGTTAACTGTGCTGGAATTACAAAGGATAGCACATTGCTAAAAATGACTGAGGAACAGTTCGACGACGTAATTGCAGTGAACCTGAAAGGCGTTCATCTCGTATGTTATTTTTTTTTAAATTTTCATTGCATTTCCTACTTTTCAATAGACAGCGCGTTTCGTTCTCTAGGTATCACAAGCCTTCTGCCGTGCATCAGTCGAAGCGAAGGCACAACTCTCAATAGTCAACATCTCTTCTATCGTAGGGAAGGTAGGTCCATTTTTACGCGATAGTGTCTATGTAGTCGAACCTTCTTTTAACTAATTTAAAGATGGGAAACTTCGGGCAAACCAACTATGCTGCGACTAAGTCCGGAGTGATCGGGTGGACCAAATCGGCCGCGAAAGAACTTTCTAAAAAGGTTTCTCTCCTTGTTGTTGGCATTTATGCGTCATTATTCATAAATTACGTTGATTTCAGAATGTCCGCGTAAATGCTATTCTGCCCGGCTTTGTCCGTACTCCCATGACTGAAGCTATGCCTGCGGAAGTGCTCCAGAAAATCTGTGAGGGAATTCCTATGAACCGCATGGGAGAGGTTCGTTCATAAAATTGCCATCAATATTTTCTCAGGCTCATGAAATCGCCGACGCCGTGGTATTCCTGGCGTCTCCGCTCTCGTCTTACATTACGGGCTCTACAGTTGAAGTAACGGGTGGACTAGCTATGTGATGTTCTTCCGATACACATTGTGCTCTAACAATTTTACTGTAACCAAGATTAGTTCATAGAAATAGAAAATAAAACATGCGTATGCACTTGATGGTAAATTCAGTCATTTCATTTTTCGCACGGCGCTAAGTGGGGCGATCACGACGTCTTTCATGGAGAGTGTGGAACTCGTTGGACTCGACACCGCTGACTCCTAAAAACACATTTTTCCTTATTGTACTCTCTTCTTATACCTTTTCGGGCTTGTCCGGTACTGCTCCAGGTGGTGTTCCGATCGACTGGGTAACTCTTGATTGAATGCGTCGTTCTCTTAATGCTAGGGTGGTTCTCGAAAATAACGGCCTTACAAGTAGACTTTACGATATTTAGAGATCGTCGGACTTTTGTTACGTTCCCAGCCGATGACCACGAAATGGCTCATGTATTTCCCGACTCCGTTCCAGACTTTAAGAAGCCTGCTGCGTTCAGTGGTGTCGAAAGGTCCAGCTTTCCGACGGCTTGATGTGATGTCCACCACGACCTTAACTTCTACTCAAACAATGCGTCATAATTTTATAATTTAGTAGAAAAGAATTCTACCTCCGGAATTATCTTGAATAGCAACTCGAACACATCGGGATACATGCGAGGAATGATTGACCGATGAAATCCGCCCAGCTCCTTCAGGGTGTTTTCGAACGAGCTTAACTCTTCTTTAATTTTGCCTCCGTTCTCTCCCAGGACAAGCACACATTCGGTGAGAAGCTAAATGAGAATGTAATGTGATAGTTCGGGGGGCGTATGTTTCTCACTTGTTCCAATGCCAGGATCATTTTCTTGATCGCCTCGTTGTCCTTCCATGTGACATCTCCTTCTCCCAAATTGAAATGAGTGAGGAGAAAGGGGCGATGCGTAAACAGTCTTTCAAAAGCCTACAATCGCTGTTTATAAGGGGCCTGACCACCAAAGATAAGTTTAAAGATTATATTTACCATAAGTCCCATGTCGTATAGACTTCCGTAATGATTCGGCCACATAGAAGCCATGAATTCTAATTCTGCTTGTGGTATTCCCAGGTTCAACTGAAAAGAACTTCTTAGAACTTAACACTTTATCTTTAAATAGTATGCTAAAAAGATCGACCACGTTATCATGCGCGAACGGAGACGTGCTGTGGGAGGATGTCATATTGATCAGACGCCTTAGAGCGCAGCAGTTGTAGCTCTCGTTAGTGTTAGGTCTACGGGTGTGAAGTCCATGGCAACGCTCCCTTCTCTTCCACTCACGATTCGTGCGTCTGCCCTGCCCCCGCACGCTTCAAGCAGCTGATTTTTTTCTGGGTAGTTCTTCAATCATCTTCCCTAATGGTCATGCGATAGTCATGTGAAGATTTTCCGTCAACTGTTCTAAAATTACAAATGCAGTTGTATAATCGCGATTAATAGTCTTGCATGATAGAAATTATAAGTATGCGATCCAGAATTAGCAAAAGATTGCGGGTAGGAAAAGGGAAGGTTGGTGTTCTCCCTCTCAGTCCGACCCCTACTCCTGTCCGTGACCTCGTTCCTCTCCCGGATCCCGTCAATTCCCTCTCTTCCATGGGCTCTGAGCCGGCGCATATACCCACCCACAACCCCAAGCCCTCAAGTTTCCGGATTTCTGTATACCGGCTGGAATAGTATTCTGACTCTTTCTCAACGAACCCTGCTTATCTCGGGGGCATAACGTGAACCATGGACTCTTCACTTCATCTGGCCATTCCTCCGCCTGATTGCGTTCATGGGCATACATGTGAATTTCCTCAAATCAGAAGCCCGTGTATGCAGAACAGCTGCCGCTCCAATTGCATTACTATCCCCATGGCGCGCACAAAACGTCGTCGAACGCGTGTGTGAATCCTTGCTTGCCTGCCCCGTGGCCAGCGTATCGATAAACATTCCTTCGTTCCCTTGCCGCTTCCACTCCGCCAGTCCCTTCTTTTCAGATATCCGCTTTCTGCGTTTCTGCTGCCGGAGTCGATTCTCACGCGCGGGACGCTCCCAATCCTTGTTCTCCTCCTTTCACGCCCACAATAACCAACTGCAATGGAACGAGTTTCATAGCGTGGGCTGTCGTCCGAGAAGATGAGATGACAATCTGAGTCTCTTCGCCCATCGCCCCCCTCATCTGCACATTCGTCACTTATTTACTTGTGATGACTCGGAGGCAAGCGTTCCTCCGGGATGCCCCTCTCCCCTTCCTACTCCACACCACAACTGCGCCTGTGTATCCACTTTCAAATACTTCCTCGACGATGGTGTGTTGCTGGGCTGGAAAGTGGAACGTGGCATAGGAGTGGCGTGTGTTCTCTGCGGGGTCTCCCCCACTGGGTGCAGCTGTGACCTACGTGTTCAAAGGGTGGCCCCTCCTCCCTCCCCTCCCCTCTCCTTCTCACCGAACTGTCATTTTGTCTGCCTCTCGATCGCTCCTTCTTCCGTCTTCTGATTACAATCGCGTTGTCCATCTCGTTCCTCACCGCCGGTCTCTTGCGTCCCCCGCCGCTCGAGTCTCGAAGCATCCTCTCATTCTATTCATACGTCAATTTTCATCCGCACCCCCTCATTGTTACGCGCTCGAATCTTTCAGGTTAAATGTTATTTGTTTTGTATTTGTCCAAATGATAATTGTATCGAGATATTTAGGCAAATGAGTCCAAATATCTCCACATTTCAGAATGTCGGCGAAAGCAGTGTCCGAGCTGAGTGGGAAGGAAGTTCTATATCGCCATCTCGGACACCTCTCCTTCCTTGCAACTCCCCAGGCACTCCGCCTGACAGAGACGGATGACTTCAAATCCCGCGCTGCCACCCTCCCATGGCTGTCTGCTGGAGAGGTACATACATTAGCTGCTTGGAGATATTATTGTTCACTTACAGAAGGGCGTCTTCAAGCCCGATCAGCTGATCAAGAGACGCGGCAAACATGGACTCGTCCACATTGGAACTCCAGACAAGCTGAAGCAGGACTTCGCCAAGCGGCGAGGGGAAACTGTCCAGGTATGTATTCATTGTTGCTTAACTGGTTGAATTTTTGGAGAATGTTATCAACGTGTCTTATGGGAGTGTTTTGCTGATTGAGTGCAATGCCCTTTAGCTGAACTGGTTTCCCGAACAAAGAACGGCGCTTGTTTTTGTTGCCACTGCCATTTGATCACCCGATGAGCTGAGATGATTTTGGCGTGGCCTTATCTCTGTTCCGATCGGGAAGCGACTGACTAAGGGGAAAGAAGTAGTGTCGCGGTATCGGTGGGCAGATAAACATTCAACTCTCACTGGGGCATCCATCCCGATCGGACCACACTCCCCTCGTACCATATCAGCATGTGAAATTCCCGTGCTCGACAGATTTACTAGTTGGGAACGTTGTGTGACATGGAGCACAGTGTTTAGTAATGGCCCGAGATGTTTGATTAGGAACATGACGATGGTGCTGTGATAACCCACATCTGCACGCACGCAGCCATGATAATTGTCATTCTGCCATTATGTCCTGCGATGACAGTTGGAGTACCTTAGAAGATCTAACGCGATCTTGCAACTCGGAGTGCGTGGGGCCATGACAATGATTCTAGCAAGACGATTTTAACATGATTGGGTTCGTTGAGACATAGCCGCCGTAACAGAATACAGGGACACAGATTACTAAAGCACAAAATATTTAAATTTATATTTCGTTTCAGATCGGAAAGACTACGGGACGTCTTTATTCGTTCATTGTGGAACCGTTCGTGGAACACGAAGACAAGGACGAGCTCTACATCGCCATCGTCTCTCAGAGGGACGCTGATACCATCTACTTCTACGAGCAGGGCGGTGTCGACATCGGAGACGTCGATGCTAAGGCAAGCGATAAGGGAATATATACTAACTGCCGTATCAAATCTGCCGTAATCGGAATATACTTAATTTTGTTTATGTTCAATGTAATTGTAGGCTCGACGACTCGAAATCCCTGTAGCTCTGAACGAAGAGGAACAAAAGCCCAGTGAGGAACAGCTCAAGACACTTCTAGGAGATCTGGG
This sequence comes from Levipalatum texanum, assembly GCA_014805385.1. NCBI lineage: Eukaryota > Metazoa > Nematoda > Chromadorea > Rhabditida > Diplogasteridae > Levipalatum > Levipalatum texanum. The sequence goes on along the minus strand of JACMIG010002784.1, from coordinate 5,699 downwards.
GGCGAAGACCACGTATGTTCCCCAAGAATATCATGATCGAACAGTGGAATTGTAGGCTTGTGAAGCAGTTCGTGACTGAACTCTACTCTGTATACAAGAAACTCCACTTCACTTACCTCGAGATCAACCCTCTCGGTTAGTTTGAATTACTTCATTGTCGAATGGTATCGGACAACTGCGTGGATTATGAATGAACGATTTCAGTTGTTCGCAATGGTAAGGTCTATCTATTGGACCTGGCAGCGAAGCTCGACGAGACAGCCCACTTCCTCTGCAGTGAGCTGTGGAAAGGACGAGGTGGAGAGGAGGTACCACTCCCCTTCTCCCATCCATGGTATCATCCTGTTCAGGTGGAATTCCCTGCTCCCTTTGGCCGTGACCTCACGAGCGAGGAGCAGTACATCGCAGACCTCGATGCCAAGACGGGAGCTTCCCTCAAGTTGACCATCCTCAACAGGGCCGGCCGAGTGTGGACGATGGTGGCCGGTGGAGGGGCCAGTGTCGTGTTCACGTGAGTGAATGCCAAGGGGCGAGAGGGAGGAGAGAGTCCAGGGACACTGTATGCGATCTCGGAGGGGCATCCGAACTGGCCAACTACGGAGAGTACTCGGGAGACCCCAGCGAGACCCAGACCTACGAGTATGCCAAGACTCTCCTCTCCATCATGACAGAAGGAGCTCCTCACCCGAAGGGAAAGGTACTCCTCCTTCCCTTTCACCTCCACTACTCTCCCCAGGTGCTCATCATTGGAGGCTCCATCGCCAACTTCACCAACGTCGCTAAAACTTTCTCCGTAAGCGCTCTTACAATTAGAATGTCGCACAATAATATTACAGGGCATTACAAAGGCATTCGAGACCTTCGCGGACAAGCTTCGACAACACAACGTGACTATCTACGTGAGAAGGGGAGGACCCAACTTCCAGGAGGGACTCAGGAAGATCAAGGAAGTCGGTGGGTGCCTGTCCGTTGTTGTCTACTCGCATTGGATGTATTGCAGGTACACGTCTGAGCCTGTCTCTGCACGTCTTTGGCCCTGAGACTCACATGACCTCTATCGTGGGAGCTGCCCTCGGAGTCCGTCCCCTCCCGGAGGCCACCATCGAGCCCCACGCCACCGGCCGATTCCTCCTCCAGCCAGAGAGGAACGTGAGTCGCCCCCATGTCCCTTTCCTTGCACGCCGACTGCAATCGCCCCCTACCTCATTCATTTATGCGCTTCTCGTTGCTAACAATAGAATCCTAACCCATGACCATTGCCCGTATGCACAGTCCACGACAGGAGCTGGCGTCTCCCCCTGGGGGCTCCCCTCACAGGACAGCACCCTCGTCCTTCGCCTCCCCCTCGGTAGGCCCTGCACCCCTTCCCCTTCCCCTTGCTTGCACTGCTTGGGCACGGTGGCGGCCACCTCCCTCCCCCCTCAGTTGAACAGGCCCTGTTCAGACCGGAGGAACGGTGCGTGCTGAGGGCGACACCCCTCCCACTCCCCCCGTCACCAAGACCACTGCCCCCTCCTTCGACCCTTCCCACCTCGGGGCCCTCTTCGAGAGGGACACTAAGGCCATCATCTGGGGCCAGCAGCAGAAGGCCATCCAGGTTTCCATCCTCTCCTCTCCCTCCTTCAGTCACTCGCAGGGGATGCTCGACTTCGACTTCGTATGCCGTCGGGACTGTCCCTCTGTGGTGGCATCGACGTATCCCTTCACGGGGGACAACAAGCAGAAGTACTACTTCGGTCACAAGGAGATCCTTCTGCCTGCGTACAAGTCGATGGAGAAGGCCTTCTCCTCCCATCCCGATGCCTCGGTCCTCGTCACCTTCGCCTCCCTCCGCAGTGTCTACGAGACTGTCACCGAGGCTCTCGCCTGCCCTCAGATCAAGGTCGTCGCCATCATCGCCGAGGGAGTGCCCGAGAACCAGACTCGCAGACTGATTAAGCTCGCTGCCCAGAAGGTTCCTTCCCCTCCCCCTCTTCCCCCTCATCATTCCCACAGGGAGTCACCATCATCGGCCCTGCCACCGTGGGAGGAGTCAAGCCCGGATGCTTCAAGATTGGCAACACGGGAGGAATGATGGATAACATTCTGGCCAGCAAGCTCTATCGCCCTGGAAGGTGAGGGAGCCGAGGAGGAAAAGGGAGATGACTCCATTGCAGCATCGCTTACGTCTCGCGCTCTGGAGGAATGTCCAATGAGCTCAACAACATCATATCCCAGAAGACGGACGGAGTCTTTGAGGGAATCGCCATTGGAGGGGATCGATACCCTGGAAGCACGTACACTGACCACGTACTCAGATACCAGAAGGATCCACGGTGAGAATGAGAAGAGAACGAGAGAGAAACGAGGCATTTCAAGTGTCAAGATGATCGTTCTGCTTGGTGAAGTGGGAGGAGTCGAAGAGTATCGAATGGTCGATGCCCTCAAGGTATGGGAGAAGGGAGGAGGAGACGGCAACTATTGGCCTTGCAGTCGAAGCTGATCACGAAGCCCCTCGTGGCCTGGTGTATTGGCACCTGCGCAGACCACATCACTTCCGAGGTACGCTCATCAAGTAATGCTGTATTTCAACCTTGAGCTTGCCCCCCCCTGTGCCCAGTTGTACGCAGGGTTTTATAAGCAGAGAAATGGCTAGCTCGATGTGATCAACAAGGTATAAATACCAGGTGCAATTCGGACACGCGGGAGCTTCTGCCAATGGACAGGGCGAGACGGCCGCGGCCAAGAACGCCGCCTTGAGAGAGGCCGGGGCCAGGTACTCCGCCCTCACCCCCGACCCACCCAATCTTCCGCCACAGGGTTCCTAATTCCTTCGATGACCTGGGTAACACGATAGCTGCCGTGTACGGGGAGCTGGTGGAGGCAGGGGCGATCGTCCCCCAGCCAGAAACTCCTCCCCCTGCCGTCCCCATGGACTACTCATGGGCCAGGGAACTCGGACTCATTCGCAAGCCCGCCTCCTTCATGACTTCGATCTGCGATGAAAGGGGAGATGAACTACTCTATGCCGGAGTTCCCATCACGAGGGTCCTCGAGCAGGATTTGGGCATTGGTGGAGTGCTCTCCCTCCTCTGGTTCCAGGTACCTCGCCCCTCTCCCCCCCTCATCTCTCCCTCCACTCAGAAACGTCTGCCAGCGTATGCGAACAAGTTCATCGAAATCTGCCTTATGCTGACAGCCGATCACGGTCCTGCAGTGTCGGGTGCTCACAACACGATCGTGTGTGCCCGTGCGGGGAAGGATCTCGTGTCCTCCCTCGTCTCCGGCCTCCTCACTATCGGAGATCGATTCGGCGGAGCCCTCGACGACGCCGCTCGCCAATTCAGCGAGGCATTCGACAAGGGATGGTCTCCCATGCAATTCGTCAACGAGAAGAGGAAGATGGGCACCCACATCATGGGCATCGGACACAGGGTCAAATCGGTGAGGGCGGAAAGTGAAGGGAGGAGGAAGAAGAAGCCATGCAGATCAACAACCCTGACAAACGAGTCGAGATCCTCAAGAACTTTGCCCTCGATCGGGGAGTCTTCCTCCAGGACACGCCCCTCCTCCAGTACGCATTGGCAGTGGAGAAGATCACAACGGCCAAGGTAGTCCTCCCTTCCCTTCCTCCTATTGCATCCTCCCTCTACAGAAGCCGAATCTGATTCTGAACGTGGATGGAGCGATCGGAGTCATATTCGTTGACATTCTCCGTCAGTCGGGAATGTTCACAGCTGCGGAGGCGGCGGAGACGATCGAGATCGGGGCTCTGAATGGCCTTTTCGTTCTCGGTCGATCCCTCGGATTCATCGGCCACTACCTCGACCAGAGGAGACTCCGCCAGGGACTCTACCGACACCCCTGGGATGACATCACCTACGTCCTTCCCGAGGGAGATGCCCTCCTCGATAGGGAGAGTGGCTAGGCTTTCCCCCCTCCCTCTCCTCTGTCAACATTCCCTCCACTCCCTTCCACCTTCAATTATCGTCATCTGTAGAAACACCTAATGAATTTATGCTGAAGAAGACAAAATAGTTCGATGTGCATGCTGGACCACTTCCATTTTCATGTAATTAAATCACTAATTTATTAAAACATTACACATTACTCTAGATTGTAAGTTGAAAGAAATGTAACACTGAGTACCGTAGCCCTGATCGGTAACTGCGAACAGTGACGATCATTTGCCTCACTTTTCATAGCGGTGTAGACTCCAAATTTTTTTGCTTCCGATTTTACCCTTTCACAGATGAAGTATTCCTTTATTTAACAGCGGGCACTTATTAACGTGAATAATTTAGTGAGATTATTTACACACGCGCATACAACGTTGAGTCAGAAGATCTTCGATAACTGCGATACACCGTGACGGAATCCCTCGTCAAATACCGGGTCAAATGAGCTCTAGTTATGGTACCTAGGATGGATGAAGGGATCGGGATTCTATGTCAAGGGAGATCCAGCATGGAGAGTGGCGAAAGAGGGGAATCCAGGGCTGAGGACTCCCTCGGTCGGGAATATTTGAGGGAAGATCGATTGGCTAGGAGAGAAGACCGGCAATTTCTGAAAGGATTGTAATGGGGGAAGGGGAGAAGGGATGACTGACGACGGGGGTTTGGGAGTGGATGTCAACGAGTGGAGGGACGACTTCGTCCTTCTCTGGCTCCTCTTCTCTCACCTGCAAATGACTCGTAGCCGCTGTCTGGGAGGGGAGTTAGTGAAGGCAGTGTTAGTCTCCCTCTCGGGATACTCGAGAGGGACTACGAAGCGACTGACGACCGACGGGGTTCCCGACGGCTTCCCGAACAGCTTCGAGAACAACGTCACCAGAGGATTCTCGAATGGAGTACGGGGATTAAGGCCTGAAGGAGAAGGAGGGAAGGGAGGGAGAGTGAGACTGACGACTGTGCATCTCCATAACGTGGCCAGGATGAGGGGGGAAGGGAACACGGGAAAGGGCCGGTGGAGCTCCAATTGGGAAGAATCCAGGGGGAATCGGAGCACCAGGAGGAATGGAGACTATCGTCCCTGGAGGAACAGTCACCTGCAACTCCTCTCCCTCTTCCCCCTCCTCCTCCTCCCCTCACTCCATTCGGCAGTCGAGGCATCACCATGGCGGGATGGCGATTGCCCATGGAAGAGGGAGGGAGACGGGCGTTGATGGCTCGAGTGTGGACGACGTGGTCGGGAGGAGGGGGAGGGGGAACGAAGCCTGCAGGAATATCTTCACTACATCGACAAGGGGAGCGAATACCTCCCCTCTGGCCGGGATTGGGGTTGAGGAGTTGAGGTCCCGGGAAAGGGCCTCCCTCTCCACGGGGAGGAACATTGGCGAAGAGAATGGAACCAGGAGGAACTGTCTCGTAGGGATTGGAGACTCGACGGCCAGGGAACAGGGACTGGTACGCCTCTCGCTGGTCCTGATGAGGGAAGGGATGGGAGGAGGGGAGGGGGGAGGGGGGAGGAGGGGAGTACCAGCCAGTCGTCGTACTCCTCCACCTCTGCCAATAGATTGTTGTATTCGATGGGGCGATCGAATGGCCTCGGCTGAATCGAATGGGTGTTCATTCCTCACTCCTCCTCTGGGAACCTTTGGTCGATAGACGAAGTCTGGTGCCTGTGGAGCAGCTTTCGCCTGTCTTCCGTATGTTTCAGCGGGCATTCGGACTCGACGTACGACTGACACTTCCCCTCCTCCCCCTCCCTCTTCCCCCTCT
>JACMIG010002783.1:0-14103 GCA_014805385.1 Levipalatum texanum | reverse complement strand
CAAGGAATATTTAGCACTTTTGTTTTCCGCCCTCAGAGGTCCCCTTGATCTGTGACGCCATTTTTAAAGATCGAAATTACAGCAATAAGTGGCGTTTTTACTCCAGTCGTTAGCATGATGAACATAGTCTGAGAAAGCCCATTTTCACAGCACTTCAAGGTGATTCAGTATTGTTTTGAAAACTTCGATATGAGACTGCCAGGGGACCTAATCTGCTTGTTATGCGTCGTTGAACTGGGCGCGCCGTCACTGCGCGCATTTTCGATTATTTGTCCCACATTTTCTCAACAAAGTAAAAAAACGAATGTAACGGAAATATAGGTAACCGGACACGCTCTAAATAAAAAAAAAAATATTTTCAACTTTCAAAAACGAATATTTCGCGAAATCGACCCAAGTTGGAGTCGAATATCGCGATTTTTGAGGGCACTCGGGTGCTGGGATTTTTTTCCTTATAATTTTTAAATGATCTGCTGTAGTCGTCGGTCTTGCCTATAATGGTCTGGCTCTGCCGTGTTTGCAAAAAAAGACCAGAAAAAAAAATTTTTATTTCAGGTTCCAAGGTTGAGTCTATCAAAAGTTATGAATTATTGAAAAAACGCGTTTTTCGACTTTTGAACGACTGCCATTTCCCGCCCATTACAGTAATCCATCCAGTCAACATACCATACACTTCAGGTCACCGGGTACTGTAACTGGTTAAAGCGGCAGGTCGCTAGGATCAACCTGGGCGGCTGGGGCAGGGGCACCCGGAGCCCTCCTCGAGCTCGGCTGAGACTGCCTCTTAATTCGCCAAAGCCGACGAATGTCTTTAACGATCACTACTCACGTGGCGTCCTCCTTGTAGATGGCTGCCTTGACCTGGTAGCTGCTGGGGTTCTGGTCGTTGATGACGCATTGTGCAGCTGTCATGGCCCATCCGTTGTCAATGACGGTGCCTCCGCATTCGATGGAGCAGCCACCGAACCTGCGAATAGTCAGTTCCTGCGAATAGTCAGCATGGTCAGTTCTTACACACCGTAATAGTTCAGATTTCTGCGAGGTTCGGATACGTAGGGGTCTACATAAAGGTGAATATGCCTCACAAATGGTGATGGATCAGTTTTATGGCCAATGCAGTTTCGCCTAAGGCTGTCAAGGAAGTATCTACGTTGGTGAAAGTGCGATACCCTACCATCCCGACGTGCACCATACGATCTGCCAAGGCCATGAATACGGAACAGCCGTCTGTCCTCCGACAATGCGCTCCGTGGAGAGATTCGGCTTGACGGGAGTCTGACCGCAGCTGAAATGATTGACCTCCTACTGGTTACTGTGGGCCAGAAGTAATACCTGGGAGACGGGTCAGCGCCATGGGCCGCGACTGCAAGAGCGACGAGGAGAACTGCTGTCTTCATCTAAACACTAGATTCGTAAGGGGCATATGCAGAACCTGGATGATAGTTTACAGGGAAGACTTCGATATCGCTGGATCGCATGTATTTATAGCGCAGAACCTGGAGATAAACGACAAAGGAATGGCCGAGTGACAAGCTGTAAGGTCGAGATCACATGCTTATTTTGCAAGAATTGCGTTTGCAGTGCACAAAAGTTGCGCAAGGAATTTGTACAGATCATAAAGGCAGACGCCTAACGGTTGTCTGCACGTGATATTGTGATATTGACAGCGATACATTGTTCCATACGATCAAGAAAACACGGTGCAGAGAGTAGATCGTGGCATCATTTGGGTATTGGACTCCAGAATACTCATTTATTTTGAATACACGTACTGCAATTCTGCGCCCTGTAAAAAGATTTGTAGGAAGTCGCTCTGTCCATGTTTACAAGGCGTACTATAATGTAAGATAAGAAAGGAATCTTTTCGGCAAATTCACACTTTTGTCACCTATTTCGTTTAAATATTCACCATTGTCTGGGAGCGCGTCCTTTAAACTCGTCAATATTCTCGTCGACGAGGTGCCATAACTCATGAAATGAATTTGATGTCGTGTTCAACAATATCTGTTTGCAATTGTCAGAAAAGCAGGTAGATATTTTCCGAATGCTCTCAAACTATTGGATCAGCTGCGGTGGTTCTTTACGCTGCAAAGGTGACCAGATATTCGAAAAAAGACCGGCTCCTGCCGGAATCTCTACGATTGTTTTGCACGTGTCCAGCATAAAGCCTTCCGTTTATCTGTCTCCCCATGGCCCTGAAGTTGTCCATCCTCTTCTTCACATCCTTATCCGCAGCCCCCCTCTACATTCCCTTCTTTCAAATCGTCTATGGAATCCCAATACATTGTCCAGTATTGATGCAGAGACGATGCGAGAACTACTCCGCGTAGCACAGTAATGAATGTTCTACTGCACTTGATCATTTTTATTGCGATGCTTACGAAGTTCACGTATTGCCTCCGCATCACGTTACTACCGGACAATAACTGCCCTTTATCTTGAGACCCGTCATAACGACACATTCGGGCCATACGATCCCTATATTGGAACAGAGCCGAAAGTTCCATACAGTCTCAAGTGGTTCATGATCAGTGGATGAACGCGATCAATAATCGGGCTCTGTTGATTACTTTTCGAGTTTGTTGACTCACGTAACAATTCACATGTGCACGAAAGTTTGTACTTTCACCTCCTAACCATCGATCAGTTGCATTTCCTTTCACGGCACGTAACTGATCTTCGGGAGAGTGGGTAATAAGACATCGAACACCGTCCACTCTTCGTGTCCAAGACGACATGAGTGCACACAAACAGCGAAAGGCACGAAACAAATACTATCTGACATTGATAAGGAAGTTACAATCAAAGATTGAATTCGAGTATCGGCCCAGTGCAAATTGTACTCATTTCTATCAATCGCTGATCAACGATGCCTCCGCTGTGGCTGCTCCCCGTTGTCGGCTTCATTGTTTACAAGCTCTTCTCCTTCTACCGAAGAGCATGGGCCCTTCCTCCCGGCCCATTTCCACTCCCGTTCATCGGCAATCTCGGGACAGTGGTGAGATTATAGCAGCAAACGTACATACTTGCGCTTTAACATTGACGTTTGGCATTCTTGGATGTTGATAAAGTATCACCCTAGAATAAACAATGTAAAATTCCTTCAGTTACATCCACCTCGATTGAATCGCGACTTTTCTGCACTGGCCAAGAAGTACGGAGGGATCTTTACCGTCCACATGCCCTTCCCCGTTGTTAACATCTGTGACTACGAAGCACTGCGGGAGATCAATCGAGGTGCGAAGAGGAGGAGATCGAAGAGGAGAAGGAGGGAGACTTTGAAGGGGACGACATCTCTGACCGTATGGAGAGCGTCATCAAGGACATGATGATGCACGCACCCAATGGAGGTGAGGAACCTACATGTCTGATTATGAGCCGATGTTTCAAACGTAAACCGCGAAATCAGGAAGCATCGTCTGCCTTACGAATTCAAAGGTCTATTGTAAGCCTAAACCATTAGCTTGTCACTGTGTCGTGAAGACCCTGTTTTAATCTTTTTTTTGGAAAACGACTTAGAGGTATCATTAGTTTTTCCACTTGTTAGTTACAGCTACGCTAACTGATTCACGCCAGGAGTGGTGCAGTCAAACGGCGAGAGCTGGAAGGAGCAGCGTCGTGTCGGCCTCGCGATCCTTCGCGACTTCGGGTTGGGAGGGAACATAATGGAGGAGAAGATTTCCCGATCCGTGCACGAAATGCTTGAAGATTTCGCAGCGCGATCCGATGAGGAATTGAGAACTTTCGAACCCAGATGGACTCTCCAGGTATATTTTTTATTATTCTCTTACCATCATTAAGTATTTCATGTCAATAACGTTTTATTCCTGTTGTTATAGTGCCTTTAGAACGTCGAGTATAATAAGGTTTCTTGAAAAGCTCTTCGTGTCCAACGTCATCAACGAGGTCATGTTCGGCCATCGCTACGTCTACAACGACTGCATCCCCGGCATGAAGTTTACACAGGACTGGAACAAGTTCGGCGAAGAGCTATCGAGGTGCTTATCTCTCCAGGAGACGCTAGAAATGTCCGGCATATCCTGCCCACAATAGAAACTATTTCCAATTCGCGGATATCCACAAGCGAAACATTGCAGCTCTAGCGCTTTCTACGCCTGTATGTCGCTTCCGTGGCTTCGATTCGTTCCTTTCATCAAGGAATACGCCTACGATAGGCACCAGAGGAACTGGAACAAGGTTATTTTCTCGTTCAATTTCGGAGATGGAACAATCATGTAGCTCATGAAGTTCTTCCGTGAGCAGACGAAGGCCTGCGTCGCCGATCCCCACGAACCCGTCTGCTTCGTTCGTGATTACCTATCGAGAGCCGAGCAGAACAACAATTTGAAGTGGGGAAAGTTTGAATTATGCTAGGTTTTTATCAACGAGGGCGCGAAGAGACAAAATACATGGAGACAATCAGCGATGTGGAGAAATGGGCACCTTATATAGGTCTCCACACTGTCTTGATCTCTGCATTTTCGTTCCAATAATTTTTTTAGTTTCTTATGGGCTCCCTATTTGTTGAAAGTGTCCAATGTTTCGATTCTTGTGTCTGTCTTCCAGCTACCAGCAGCTACTGCAGTGCGTCTCGGACATCTTCGTGGCTGCGCAGGAGACAACGACGACTTCGACTCGATGGGCACTCCTCTTCCTCGCCAATAACCAGGACGTACAGGTGAGAAGGAGGGGAGAGGAAAAGGCAAGAGAACTATGAAGGACAAGCTGCGGAAGGAAATATTCGCCGTCGTCGGCCAACACCGAATGGCTTGCATGGCGGATAAGGTTGGATGTAACAAATAATTTTTATGTTTATTTCCTATTTATAAAAATAAATAAATCAAGCTCAAAAGGGTAGAGTATTAAAAATAAATGAAATTCAGCCCAAGATGCCGTACACGAAAGCAACGATGCACGAGATCCTCCGCAGGTACAATTAAAAATTATCTCGGATAACGGACTCATTCAGAAGCAATTTCGTACCCTTCATGTTCTTCATCGTCCGCGTGGCCACTGTCGATACCGAAGTCAAGGTTCATTATGATCGGTGGATCCATTCGAAAGTCCTCCATTGCAAGGGCTTCAAGATCCCCAAAGGAACCGTCATTAATCCAGATCTGCATGGAATACTGTCGGCCGATCCCGCCTTTGAGGACCCCACGAGGTTCGATTGGCCAGTCAAAAGACAACGTTGTGAATTGCTTTCAGATTCTGGCCCGAGCGCTACCTGTGTGAGGACGGAAAAACGCTGCGCAAGGTTTGGAAGAGAAGTTTGATTTCACTAAAGCAGTGCAATCATTTCATTCAAATGTGCGCAAGATATCACAAAATGTTCGGGGGTCGTGAAACAAAAGATGCCATTTGAGGATCTGGTTGAGCGAACGGCGGCTTTCGGAATGGGCAAGAGGGCTTGCATGGGAGAGGGATTGGCGAGGGACCAACTGTTCCTCGGAGTTGTCTCAATTGTACAGGTATTGGACAACCTCAAAGAATTATTATAATTTGCCTTGTTTACTTCAAAGTGAAACCAACACCATGTTATGAACCGTCCAGATCCGTTTCAAACGTGATATTGTGGGCGTGGCCCCAGCATGCGGAGACGTTGAATGGCAATTTTGGACACCTGAAAATATTCGCTTATCTGCAGCACTACCGCATCCTGCCTCCTCTCGAAGGCGAAATCGATCTCGAGCCTCTCTACCACTTCAACCATCTTCCAAAAACACACAAACTTTGCTTCGAGAGAATCCACGCCTCGTGTCAATGAGCACTAATTAATTATCTGCATCAACAATAAATCGTGACATTCCTCCGCCAAATTCGTGTATTGTTTCCCGCTGCTTTCGTTGAATATGACAGAATCGAATCCGCACGACAAAAATAATTTTTTGACGCAACATAATTCGTGGTTTTATGTAACAGCTGAATGGGTGAAAACGAATACAATGAAAATAAGTTATTTATTGTAAAACTGCGAATTGAACCGAGAAATAAATATGAAATTTTTCGACGAATAAAACGATTGAATTGTAGCTATTCTACATACTTTACGCCTCCTCACAATAATTGTTACAGTGTGGAAACGGTAAATAAAGTTGTTGCTGCTTTGGTGGGCAGATTAAAGACAGATTCCTTGTGGATTCCGATCAGTTTGAGAGCAGCTCATCGATATCTGAAATTTTCAGAGGTCTCGTTATTGAATTGGAAAAAATGACCCAGTGATAAAAGCCAAGATGAGAAAGGGATCAATGATCGGGAAGATGCTCGTAGTCATGAGCAAAGGAGTTCCGATCGTTCCCAGTTCCAATTCGATTATTGATGCCGATACAATAATGAGGAGTGGCGCGTATGAGAAGATACATGGCATAAATGTCTCCAGATTGATATTATTGAGGCTCTCAGTTCGTCAATTGCAGCTAATCGAATGTCTTACAATTAGTTGTTCTAATAATGCGCTCTCGTCCTGGCACTTAGAACAATTTGGATTTCTCAGTGGTTGCTATGTTTTAGTCATCACCCGTTCCCATGATGCATATATTGACACAACTTTAGGGCACTATTATGGCATGGCGATAAGGTCGCGAACCTGGTAGAGTAGTGCGTGAAATAGCTGCTTCTGAAGATTGCGCGTCTGCGACTGTGCGAAAGATCTGCAGTAACAGATTTATGGCGTCTGATTGACTTTCTCCGCACTCAGCCGATGCCAACACCCTCAGGATGCGAAATAGGCAGATGCCTATGACGATTATAGTGCCCACTACGGTGGAGAGGACTATGGTCATGGCCCCGATGCTCGATGTGTTCCGTGAACTCCCTCCTCCCTCCAATGGCCACTGAACTCATCTCATACCACATTGTGCGGCATCTATGCTTACCCTGTACACAATACAGATGACTCCTGGACGATTATTTCCCATCAGCTTGATTCCATACAATTCGGAAACCGGGGGGTCGAACAAAGCGATTTTTTCTTGGCTCGGCAGAAATCCGAGGATAAATCCGAAGACGAAGCCACTGCTGTATAAAATATCAATAGCAATTCCACAAAGCCACGTGCGTGCAGTATGGCCATAGAAATTGATTGACCATGCAGGCCTGAAATTGGCTTTTAGTTTTACCGTATCCAAGCATGCCTGCAGAGAACAGCATAACGATAAAGGAAGTGAAATGCTAGAAGAATCATTGACTGGTAGTAAATGACAATGAATTGAAGCATAGCTGAGATGTGGTGATCAGAAAACATCAATATGAAGAGATCGCTACCCAAAGTCCCAGCCCATTCGGGTAGGGTAACGAAGTTTGTTCCAAAAATTAAGAATCCGAACGAAGTCGGGTGAATGATCTAAATGACAATGATACTATTTTGGTGGTGCACAAGCTGTTTCTTTGCAGTGGAGAGAGAGCAGATGAAAACGGAACGCAAAAGGAACAGCTTGTGCACCACCATGGTGGTGGCCACCACAATAGTTGTCTACGAACCGGAAGTGAAATAACATGGATAGCTGCCACTGCAATGTCCACGATAGCAAAACAGATGAGAAGTTGGCGATAGTTACCGATCTGCATGATATCAATGTTCGGTTAGTCAGAAACATTTTGCAATTAATACAGGAGTTGGTCTTATGAGTGTATTAGCATAATAGATAAATTTTATTGTCATTTTAGTGCCTTACTTGTGGAAGGGACATTTTCAGCAAAACATGCAATAGGAACAAGTTGCTGACGAGCGACAGAGCAAACGTAGTGTTCGTAAAGTTCTGTCAATTATCTAGGAGCATTCAAATCACTACTTCTAACCTTATGAATTGGAGGCGGAATGACATAGCGAGTGATTCCTTGTAAAGGATACATGCTTCAAGAGATACACCGTACGTCTGCTTCTGGAACAGCTCCTTTATTATAATCCTCTGCAAAATCAAGCAGAAAGTCTCTACGAAGATTTGTCATTGTTCTCTTGCAGACTGCGGTGGTAATCCCATAACAATACCACAACTATTTTAATACTTCCTCAATCATTTCTCATTTTCTCTGTGGTCTCCATTTTTTATCGTCGTTAACCAATGAGACTCCTAAGGGAATTGCATTGAAAAATCGCGTTATACAATCAACGCTCTATGCACACAAAACCTGCACAGTTCTCTGATATAATAATAAAATTCAAATTAAAATGCCGTACTCCGCAACGGATATTTAGCGACATTAATTCTGAATGTCGCAAGAGATGCGTAAATCGAAGACAGCGGCTGCGATTGATATGAAGACAGATTGATTACGAGAAAGAGAAAACGTGATGTTCGTATTATACGCCGAAACATATTCATTTTTCCACGACCAAGTAAGCTATCGCTCCGCTAGCAATTAATCACCATTTGAAATAATTATTGTATTTTTCCTGGATCAGTGCTTCATTTCGTCTACTAGGTGTATGCACCCAACTATTCTCCGCTTCAGAATAATTCCAGAAATGGAATTCCTAAAAGGTACCATGCGATGTTCGCTGAAGCGTGCTACTTACATACATAAGTGACGCCTTATCCTTAAAGATCTTATTTTCAACGGTTCGTTGGCTGGCGAGCCCTGTTCACTAGAATGACGAGGTCCTTCGCACGGTACACAAGACGCGTCGTTCCCACATACCGTATGAGACTCATCGAATCCACCGGAAAGAACGCAGTGATCATCTGTAAAGGTTCATCTAATGTAAAGTGCGAATCGTGAGAAGATATTCCTTGCAACGCCTAGTTAGATTCTGGGGATGAGGATGAGGAAGGAAGTGATGAGAAAACGAGCGCAAAGAAGAATGCGTTCTTCCACTCGGACGAACGTATGATATTACCGGCTTCCTAAAGAGGACCATAAAAGCCGCATTCTTACTTGTAGCCACTGGCGAGAGTTACTCGAATAGTGGTATTTTGCTCCATGGGAGTTATGGACATCATCTCAATTGTTGAATTTGTTGCGGAGGCCTGCGGCATATTGCTAAATATTCTGTTGATCTACATCGTTATTCGATTCTCTTCACCGATCCTCGGAGCCTATCGCTACCTAACCGTCATCTTCGCCGTCAACAACATCATTGCTATGGCATCACACAAGATCTTTAAGGACGTGAGTGCTAGGCCGTAAACATATTATGCATTGGATACCTTTCAGAAGATTCTCATGAACGACCACATTCAAGCCATATTTACGGATGGACCGCTAGGAAAATTGAAGGTACATCACCATATCAATAACAGATGAGGTTCCTTTAAGAACGCGACAGCGTTGTACTGCGTTATTTATTCAATGGCAATCCCGATAATGGACATTCATTTTCTATACCGCTACATGTGTGTGCGATTGTAAGGACCACTGTGTTCTACAAAAAAAGCGAACTGCAGCCCATATCACATCGAACTGTTCAAAAAGCCATGGTTCATATCCGTCCTTGTCCTTTTTTCGCTCACGATCACGACTGCATGGTAAGTTCTCCCGATAAAAGTGAACAGTATGTTAAACACTAATTCAAAATCTTTTGAAAATTATTGGTCTCCGTCATTGTATTTATATAAAAACAAGTTTGCTCGACAGACAATTCCATTCAGGGGCTGGCTGGCGGTCTATACATTCTACCCAACGGAACCGGGTCACACCATTATGGCTCAAATGGCGCATGACAAGTACGGATACGATCCGGAGACCTTCAAACAATTCTCCATCATGATGTGCGAGTACTACGTGAGTTCATTTGAGTATGATCCCAATGATGTACTACTTGCAGACCGACGGAAAACTCAACTGGACTCCAACTCTTGGACTGCTCGGAGTTGCCGCTATTACTGTAGGCGAACATTGTCGAGAGAATAGCAATTACTCCAGAATTTTCAGAATTCCTCTCTCGGATTCATGACTCTGTGCGGATATCTCACAAAGAAAACATTGGACTCCTCAAAGGCTTTCTCCGAGGAAACTAAACTAAAACAACGTCGTCTTCTATTCATTCTCGTTGCACAGGTATCAATGCTAATTATGTTTTTAAAATTGCTTGTGATATCAGACTGTGGATCCTTTTCTCCTCTACTACATGCCGATTGCTGCTGCGATGGGACTTCCTCTATTTGGATTTGACGTTTCAATACTCGGTAAAATCGGTGATATTTTATTTGCCGTAGCTTTTCCGAGCTGCATACTTATTGAACAGAAAACTGGAGTTGGGGGACAATGGGATTGATTTAGGTGACTGCACCTCTGCCCTGACTTCCCTCTTTCCCATGACGGACGCCCTCATTGTCATTGTTTTCATGCGCGACTACAGGAAAGCCGTCGTGGCTATGTTTACAAAACTTCTCGTCGCAGCAAAGGTTTGAGGCATCGAAAAACATCCCAATACCTTTCTCAAGATCCGCAGTCCGTCTGTGGCCGATTCCACAACAGCGGGCACTGGGACTATTGTGCAGTACCGAAGCACGACGAATTCCAACGGTGGTAGATCGCGAGCTGAACTTTCTCGGGGTACCGTATCAATGCCCTGAATATGGTGTTCGACGATACAGAAGTTTCGTGAATGATGTATTCGCTAACAGTCATAAATAGTGACACCGAATCACAATAAAGAGTTTTCATGCATCTTGTTCGCATTTTCTACTGAATAAACGAGTTGTTTGATCCTCTAGATGATTCTGGTAATGATACTAAAGAAAGAAATTGACGAGTGGACGCAGAAGATAATGGTAAGCCATTATGCTCCGAGCTCACCAAGCTACTTTTTCACAGCGATGCGCTGTTCATCATTGCCTTCATCGCTCCCCTGCGAGATGTCATTTGGTCTCCGCGCAAGGCAGAGCGAGTCCAACATGTCACATGCATGACGACCATTCCAATAGTTGATAGATGTAATGAAGTGCAATTAGTGAAAACAGACATGCGTTCATGAGTTGTACTTCCACAAGATTAATAACCCGTTCAGAAATTAGAAGCATTTATCGCGCTTTGTCAATGATTACTGTTGCGCACGCATATGATCAAAGTAAAGGGTAAAGGGGTTGACTTCACAATTATTTTCCCTCTTGTTTATAAGTATTCCAGAAAAAGAAATAACTCATAATTAGGGTTGGCAAAGGTAAAGTATAAAGGTAGACTTCCCTCCCTGTCTGCCTTTCCAGGAGACGAAAGGTAGTCCACCTTTTCGAGTCTCCATTCGGCTAAATTTAGCCGAAGCATTTGCATTGGGCTAAATTTAGCCGAATTAGACGCCTTAGGCTATATTTAGCCGAAGAAATTCGTTCAATCTGAGCGAATAATTTGCGGATTTCAACGTTTCTGGAAGGGAGAGAAATGCACCCTGACTAATTCTGCCACGCTGAATCGAATGGAATAGGTCACGGAACTCTGAAATGCGTTTTTGATCTACTTTCGTTGTCGTGACGAACTGGAAGTAGGCTTCCTTTTTTTGCAATAACATCTTTCCACTCCACGGACCCAAATTGGGGAACAAAGCACATTCTAGGGAACTGCTGAGCAAATTCTTGCGTTCTTTAGAATCCTATTGAGTTCATTATTGATTGTAAGCGTTGGAAAGGCATACATAAAGTTCAAGAGAATGAAAATACAAAGAAATTGGCCATTTATTTCATAGAAAAGGGCTTGAGTTCTCAATGAGAGTCCGCGGAGCGACGATACCAGGTGAGCCCGACTTCTCCAATGCACATGGAATGTACATATGTGGAGACGTGGCAAATAAAACTGCATTTCATTGTCAAAAAGAATGACTGCTTCATTCCATCAGGGCAGCAAAAGTAGTTCAGAACTTCATGTTAGAGTTCCGTGACCTATTCCATTCGATTCGGCGTGGCCGAATTAGTCGGGTGCATTTCTTTTCCTTCCAGAAACGTTGAAATCCGCGCATTATTCGTTCAGATCGAATGGATTTCTTCGGCTAAATTTAGCCGAAGGCGTCTCCTTCGGCTAAATTTAGCCCAATGCAAATGCTTCGGCTAAATTTAGCTGAAGGGAGACTCGAAAAGGTAGACTACCTTTCATCTCCAGACAGTCTGGCCGCTTAGGCTAAACTAGCCGATTACCTTTGCCAACCATACTCATAATCTTTAATATTATTGGCACCATGCACCATACGGAAATCAACCAACCCTTTTGTATCAAAGGATTTTACCACCGATAAACAAGTCTTTCTGGGAGTGCCCGAAATAACATTGAAAGATAAACCAGATCAAACTTAATATCAGAGAAAATGCATCGCCAGAAAATTTGTCTTGTTGTTCTGATATCATGCTAAATTTTCGAGCGTTAAGTGTGTAGATATCGTTATTTTTATGAATCCGGATACATAATCGACGGGAACTTGGACTGCATATCATGTCATCTCCCATTGGTGCGAGCATTTCAAGTCGGTACATATTATCTTCGTGGGAATTGCGCATGATTGCATTGTTCACATTCATTGTTATCGGAGTTGCACAGTATGTCAAATTTTGACTACGATTACTGTCGATATCTGACAGTCCTCCTGAATAAATCGCGATCGCAATATTACCCCGATTCCTGTGCGATACATACGCGCCGGGTTAGAATGGACCGGCTGTTTTCTCTGCGCTCTCCGACTCGACTTGCGCTAACTGAAGAGAGCACGGAGAAAACAGCCGGACCATTCTAACCCGGCGCGTATGTATCGCACAGGAATCGGGGTCATATTGCGATGGCGATTAATTCGGGGCCGACTTTCACATAACGACAATATTAACCGTAGTCAAAATTTGACATCCTGTACAACTCCAATAATAAGTATCCTTGTTGGTCTTCGAACGTTCTCATTGACCACAATTTTGTTAGCGGGCATTGTCCTTTGTTGGCATTTTGGTTGTGATTTGAATAGCGACGAACACGCACTCTCCACTGCCACTCCACGATCTCTTCTACACGATCTCCTTCTCCATCGGCGACTCTATGGGCATCGTCGGCCACATTGTCTTCCTACACGCTGTTCTGAATAAATCACCAGGTGGTTTATGCTTAAGAGGTAGTCTCATTCTCTCGCATGCAAACGAGCAGCTCGCCAAACTGGACCATAAGGGACGAAGAAAAGTTCCAGGTGCTCACGATCCAGACTTGTCTGCCGGCATTCTTCTCTGTCGCTGTCTCGTGCTATTGTGCAGCACCACAGAACTTCTAAATGACTTGTGCTGGTTAGCAGAAAGTTCTGTTTGTATCTCTGAGGAGAAAAGATATCTATGGCTGAAATTTGGCATGCTTGTTGATCCTGGATTCCAACCGAAGTATGCAAAAAATCAGCCAAAGATTCCTTATTAGCGCTTAGATATGGGATGCGGAATTTTGGCTAGCGGAACGGGAAATTCGAAGTTCTGTGGTGCTGCACAATAACGAGACAGCGACATAAGCCACCAGCCAACTCAATTCGTACTGGCATCGCATCCTGGAACACCCCATTATTGAAGTCTCAGGAAACGGATGAAGACTATTCTTGACGATAATTGTCGATTATCAGCTGGAGAGGGGTGTTTAACACAGCCTCTCCCGTAACATCGAGGAACCCCTGGCCAACCGCTCAAAAAAGTCATGTCCGCCTGACCAGTGGTTATTTTTGTGACATGGGCCGGTACAAGACGTAAAATTTAAGCCATTGAAAAAAATGCTACCTAGCCGTAGTAGTGAGATATGCTCATTTATCCATATTTTTGCATATGAAAAAAACGGGCTTTGGTTGTGATTTTCTAACTTACTGTGCGGGCGTCCTCAAAAAATAAAATTTTGCAGTTGTTTAGTTCACGAAACGCTCTTCAAAAACTGCTATGAACAACTTCTTCAAATGCGATCATCCTGGATGGGGAGGTGAATAACGGATAATTTCATATTGAAAACATCACATTTTATTTTTTCTCCCGAAAAGTTTCCTTTAGAACGTGGATATGGAATATAAATTACGATTCGCCATTAAAAAAAGCAACAACTTACATTTTTTCAGAATTTTTGAACATTGGGAAAATTGGTTTTAGCCGGTTTGAAAACCTGCGAAAACCACCATTTTGGAAAATATGCGTTTTCAAATTTTGAAAATATTTTTAAAATTTTCAGCGCCATTTTTTACCT
>JACMIG010002782.1:0-14108 GCA_014805385.1 Levipalatum texanum | reverse complement strand
CGGCGTTTTAATTTTTACTTATTTCGCCTGATAAACCCCCTTATATCGGCTATTAAAATTCGTTAAACTATGTTTTTACCCCCCCCCCCCCATCGTCGTCCACTCCGAGTTCTGCCACTTATTACTGGGAACCTCTCGAGTTCATTAGCCAAGAGTGCAGAAGGGGAGCGTTCAAGAGGAAAAGTTCTCAATGGGAGAGTCAGAACCTTCCCTCTCGAGGACTTGCCGTGGAGGGTGGCGCTGTCTCAAAACATCGTTTGTTCAAAACTGTCCAAAGCCATAGTCCACAGCTCCTGCGATCAAAAATGAGACATATTTCATTCACAACGACTTTTTGTGCAAAACTTTCTGGCGTTGGACTCGACTTGAACATTTTTCGAGACCAGCCGTGACCAAGAGTTCGACTCGGCACTATCAGAAGAATCAGCTGCTAAACCCCTTCTTCTTTCTGTGCCTCTTTGTTTACATTTGACTGGACAATGGCAGGACATTCTCTCTCGCTCTCTCTACCTTTCTCTCCAATATTCGGCCAGACTCCTCCTTGATTATGCTTTATTCAGCTCCGCATTCTTTCCGTGTCTCTGTCAAGACTCGAATATGATTTCAGACAGCCGCGAAACGGAATTAGTTAATTCTTCTCTCGGCATCTTTCAGCCAACAGTGCTATGGTGTCGCAGCTTTTTATAGCCGTTCTACTATCGGTGGTAAGTCACTCTAAATACCGTTTAGACGAGAACCTAAGCCCTCATATTTGAGTATCATTTGTACAGTTGAAGCGAGCTTTTGTTAGTATGAAGTGGTGTTGACTCGGTCTGTGATTTATGGGAGAAGGAATTATTCTCGTAAATTAGAAGTAAAATAGAAGTATTGTCAAGAGCCCAAGCAATACTAACTTATCGATCGGGAGTCAAAATGTCAGCTTCCTGTATCTCCGGAACAACAAGAGCTACGATGTTGAAATTTTGCAGACTTCGGTTGGAATCCAGGTCCAACTGGCATGCAAAATTTCAGCTTCGTAGCCCTTTTTGTTCCGGAGATACAGAAGGGGAATATGAGATAAACACAGTGTCGCGGAACGGGAAATTAGAATTGCTTGGGCTCTAGACAATAGTTCGGTTCACGACAATATCGCCGATTCCAGGTTCCCATATCGACAGCTCTCGACAAGTACGTCCATGTCGACCTCAAGGGTAGGCTCAAAGGTAGAGGAAAAAATGGATTGAATTGCTTTGGGAGCTCCTCTTCGTCCTGAGTACTTCAAGAAGTCGCTCGACATCTTTGCCAAGCTCGGAGCGACTGGAGTTGTCATTGAGTGGGAGGTAACGAAAGATAGAGATCAAAGGTCGACGCTATTGTCGAGAATCCAAGAGTTGTGAAACACACCTCAACTCGCAAATTTTTGTCTGGCACCGTGGACCGTTCTTATTCCAATGTCCGGACCGGACCCGACCCATGACGGATTGCATGACCTTTGGATTTACCTCTTCTCACCTCGTTCTTGGTCTATTGTGGCATGAAACGGGTATCCAAAGAGTAGATCAAAGGCACGTGCAGTCCGCCATTGATCCTGAACGGGCGTGGAACTTTGAAAGCACCGGCAACTCTACAATACAAACAGAGCGCTCTTGACTTTTCTGCTCCAATTTACCTCGAATTGTCATGAAATAAAGACGGTAGATCAAGAGCGCGCCCTGTGGTTCTCGACAATATCCATCGTCAGGACATGTTCCCTCTGACGGGCATTCTCTCGTCGGCGTCGCACGGCAATGCCTACTCGAAGGCGGACGTTGTCGGCATTCTGGATCAGTTAGTGATTATTTAGAATATGTCTAACAATAAGCGCTCTACATAGCATTGACTAATCATCTGATGGGCATCCAAAAGTGGCCGTAGTGAAACATACATTGAAAAGAGTTGAAAATTTAACCGAGAATTTAGACATCTCATTAGAGGCTCAGATAAAGAAAGACTCGATAAAACAATTGCAAAAAATCTGCACGAATCCTACAGCGCCCGTCGACTCAATCTCACCGTTATTCCGCTGGTGCAGACTTTCGGGCATGCCGAGTGGCTTCTGAAGACGGCCTTATTCGCTCCCCTACGTGAAAACGCCAACTATTCAAACGTTGGCAGACTGCCAAGTATTGTTGGAACGTTGCCAATTCAGGTCTTTTGCATCGGAAATCCCGCGGCGCGCGACATCCTGACGGATCTTCTGGGACAGGTTGCCTTATCGATCACAACAAAATTGATTAATAAAAATATTGAGATTGCCGCAATCCACGCAGCCGTTGGACCTATGCCTTTCTTCCATATCGGAGCTGACGAAGCCATGATTCCAGTACGTTTGGGGTCTCGCAGCGCAAGTTGGATTACTGTAGGCGCGTAAATAAAACTTTCAGCCCGGCCTGTGCGAGGAGGACATCGAGATGATGGATGAGTTGGGAACGAACGACACCAAGGTTCGATTCTGGATGACCGCGACGCGAGCTCAGGGGGCGGTCAAGGAAACATAACGAAAGATTGATTGAAGATCCTCGTCTACCACCACCTGCGTACTATGGCCAAGTCCCTGCAGGATGAATATCCGGAAACCAAGGTAAAGAATTATCGATTAAAAGGGAATGATATCGATTTTGAGGTCCTCGCCTGGTTCGACGAATTTAAGAACGCCGACGCTTCGGTTCTGCGCGACTTTGAGATCACGACCCGAATTACGCCAGTGGTCTGGAAGTACTGGGCGGAACATCTGGATCAAGTATGATTTTTTTCGAAATATAATAAAATCAATAAATCGAAATATCAGGCGCTCCCGGAAGCCATGTGGGCCAACCTCTCGCTCGCCTTCCCCTCTGCATGGGGAGCATCGGCTTTCAAGGTATCGTTTCAAAATTCATGTTCTATTGGCGAATTATTTACTTTAAGTATAAACACAATGGGTCACGATAATCCAATTCTATTTGTTTCACGCGGAATTTGACTCTCTTGAAACGTATTTAATAAAAGTTCCACGGAATTACTATGGCAACGCAGTGCTTCACTTCGAAACCAAAAACCCTCAGCTTTTCAGATATTTGCATTGTTAATTTTTTATTATTTTTCCAGGGCGCCAACGGAGCCAACAAATACACGAACGACATCGCACCGTACCTCGCCAATAACGAACAATGGTTCTGTATTATTTTCTAACAATTCAAAAGAGACTTTCCAGGCGCTCCCAGCTCGAGAGGCACTCGAAGAAGTTCTCAAAGGGGATTGAGTCGGTGATTGTGACGGGATGGCAGCGGTACGATCACTTCTCGGGCCTCTGCGAACTCCTCCCGACCTCCTTCACCGCCCTCGCCCTCTCCATGGTCGTGATCGAGAGGGATGCCACGGGTACCGATATTTATATTTAATTATTATTTTTGCTTTTTTACGTTTCATGCTTGTTCAAAATCCACTGGAAAACTAATTGCTTGTAATGATCATAGTCGAAAATAAGTTTCACGCTAACGGTAATCACAATTCGATGACGACAATGCTGATGGCACAGAACTCTTCTTTTTCCAAAAAGAAATTCAGTACTTTCAGAAGAAGATGCTTCCCGCATCGTTCCCATTCTATCGTGCCCGTCCACGACGAACATCGTCAATTTGCTGTCCGGCAATGACTCCTGCGCTTATCCTGGTAAAATCAAAATAAATATTCCCAGACCTCTGAAATACCAACACAACTTTTGTTATTCTCAATGCTGCTTATGATCACATAAAATCTTTATGAGGTTTATCCATTTCCGGAGCTGAGTTTTCTCCTTATGCTCTTTTCGAAATTGAGGCCACGAAGTCCGCGGCGCCATTCGCAAGCTCGCCGCAGTCTACGCGAACTACGACAAGTACACGTACGTCCACAACCTGGAGAACGGATGGTTCACTCACCACCAGAGGGACAAGCACTATGCATCGAGGTAAAATAAAATAAAAATATAATTAAAAAAACAATATTATGTCTAGATTCTACACTGAGTCCCTGGCGAAGCAGTACCAGAAGTACCTCAAGATGATGGTGCCCGTGGAGGAAGCCATCAAGTAAGAGAAATTCAGATAACAATAAAAACCGGATTTCAGTAAATCATTTGCCGAAATATTCTTCCCTGAAACAGCGGCGGAGTTTATCTACGATCAGATTGCGCCATTCAAGGTACGACTTTCTCCTAATTCATATTGTCGAGAACTAATTCCGCTCGGGATCCAATATCACTCCCAGGAGTTTCGGGCAATCAAAACAAAACGTTTTGAAGGAGCGACTGACATCGGCACTCTCCGAACTCGATGTCATCAATGCCCGACGAACCTTTCAACCCCGCCCCATTTTCTGATTCCCAATGTCCTCGATTAGACTACCTCCGTTGCTTTAAAACATTCCTCACAGCTTTAACCTAGAACACTTCATAGATAAATTTGCGTATAAAATACAAAAGTTACGACCCTGGCAGGACTCGAACCTGCAATCTTCGGATCCGAAGTCCGACGCCTTATCCATTGGGCCACAGGGCCGGTCAACACATTGCGCGGGAAAGCTGGTTTCGTGTGCAAACCCCGGTGGTGGAAAGATAAGATGCGACAGTGGAATAGATACGGCGAGCATATT
Source organism: Levipalatum texanum (assembly GCA_014805385.1). NCBI lineage: Eukaryota > Metazoa > Nematoda > Chromadorea > Rhabditida > Diplogasteridae > Levipalatum > Levipalatum texanum. The sequence continues at coordinate 9,479 of JACMIG010002782.1, read as the reverse complement.
GCGAGACAAGAGTGTGGAATTTTGACACTTGCTCAGTTACAATTCAGGATCTTCTGTAGCACAATGTTGGCCGATTCCAAAGACGAAGGGGGCGAAAAGGAGAAGGAGAAAAGTGTCGAGGATGAGAAATGAAGTGACAAGTTGTCTAGGAAGTATGCTCGATCTATTAATTAAAATTTAAATAATCGTAGGGGAAATATCACGCTTTCTCGTAATTAATGTATTGTCAGAAACACATGTCGTGATTTTGCCACCGAAACCCTGTGCTCCGTTCTTCAGCCCATTCTCTCTGACAATGTAGATGCACGAAAATCCTCGAAGATCTTTATGTTACATGTTAGAAAATATCTTCATCGACTACATTACTCCATAGATAAATACATGCCCTGCTTGTCCGAATTCTCAACGTTCTATTGCCGCGTGTTCATTCGAAGTATACGGACCAATCGTCGGTGGGGTTCCTGGAATGATTTCGATAATTTTTTTGTTTTTTTCCGGGTGGCGGAATCAACAACGTTCGGAAAAATACGCTCATCGCCCTACTAAATTACACGCAGAATGGTAAGCTGATGGTGAGTATTTTTCCAGATAGCGATATGCGTCTTCACGGTAAAAATTGTTAGCCGACAAATATGTTTCGACGAGATGGGAAATGAATCGAAACAGCGAGACTGTAATTTTCGACTGAAGATCTATTGAGAAGCCTTTCACAACAATGGAGTTCAAGATTCTTACCCTTCGATTTCCTCCTTGGTGATTCGTCGTCGATCGGCTGCCATGGCCAGGAATTGGATTGCATGCGTCGTGGACGTGCCACCCTTCATCACCGCCACGAGGAGACCCTTCCTGAGATTATTGATTTATTTACTCTTAGAGATTTATTGATTTATTCCCCTCTCAGAGATCAAAGACCAACCTGAAGTAGAACTTCCTGAAGGTGAATTCCTCGAGGTCTCCGTGAACGATCGTTTCGTCCGCGCCGTGAGCGCATCCTGAAACAGCCTCAATAAGAGAAATACCCTCATCAGAATCAATTGAGGGAATCTACTCATACCCGATCAATAAGGGGAATCTACTCATGCCCGATCAATAAAGGTAATCTACTCATGCCCGATCAATAAAGGGAATCTACTCATACCCGATCAATAAGGGGAATCTACTCATACCCGAGAACTGGACTCCGCGTTCACCGAAGACGTGCGTCCAGAAGTACGGTATGACGTGTCCCGGCTGCGGCTTCCCGATGACGGAATAGGCGGCGAGGTGACCTGGAACAATTTGGAATAGTTACCATTACACCAACTCTCAATGCGGGATATCTACCAGGCACTAGTTGTCAGTAAGACATGCAGAATATTCACTGCGAGGAGCGTAGGCAAACATAATCAAAGGCATAATACTTCACGCCAAGCCGATCAAAATATTCGCACAGGGCGCACCTGGCCTATAATCTCGTTGGAATGTGAAGTGCTCGTAAATTATCTCTAGCCTTATCTTCGGTGGGGCCATTTTAGAAGCTTCTCGAATGTCTGGCGAGAGTCACGCCCAGCCTGTTACAATATATTCACGTGCGCCACGTTATGATAGACCGAAAAATGGGGTTAGGTCCCGGGAATTCCCTCTCTAATCCATGAGCATTCAACTATGAAGAATTCAGCTATCGATCTTTTTTAATCTCCAAAGAGGGCGAGGTTCCGAGGGGAGGAGTATATCAATGTGTATGCGTCGCTTCGCTCTATCTTCACGGTGGAGGTTAGAAAAAGCCTGCAAACCCCATAATGAAATGCACCCTCATCGCACTCATCTACTGCGCCGTGGTTGTAAGATTATTCTCTTTTTAAAGAAGAGTTCCCGCCACTAGTTCAAGTTCCAAGATTTTTTATTTTCAGATCCTCGCTAATCGCCAGCATCCGACGAGATCAGGTAATTAGATTTTTTTTTAAAAATACCTATATTCCCCTTGTGTTTCAGCATAGAAAATTGGGTAGATTAATTGTTTTATAATTTAAAAAAAAGTGTAACTGTCTGTATATCAGTCATTTTAAAAGCTTATATTTATAGATTGGTCTCGCCACGCGCGCAGTCTTCCCGTTGGTCATCCCGTCCCTCAAGTGAATGAGAAGAACGTCGAAGAGATCCTTGACGTCATCACCCTCCCTCGCCCCATCTCCCATGAGAAAATGATGAGCGCAATATACCTTTCACTTAACGCGAATGATTATGTTAGACCGGGATAACTATATGTTTCAAAGGATAAAGATGATGTTGTTGTTATTTTCAGAGCAATTTTGTGATTTTCTACAACAGAATTGCTCAAGGTAGTCAAATCAATTTATAGTGTTTTGAATTTTTCAGAACTTCCATTAAAAATGAGAAATCGATTGTTCATTGCTATAGGCCACCAATAAAACACTAAAATGTGTTTATTGCAGGCAAGTCTGCACCAGATTCTCAATATAAATATCTAGTTTACAGTTTGGAAAAACAGTTCAACATGGCGATGTCCAAAAGCGTTCTTCTTATCATTGCAGCACTGCTGGTGAAAAGCATTTTCTATACATAATTATGTTTTATTCATTCCAGATCCTCGCCGAATGCCGCTCTTACAAAGAATATCCGATTGAGGCAGCATTCAAAAGAGAAGGTCCTATCAGGCTCTTTAAAATCTGAACATTTTCCTTTCAGCATCGGACAAAGCGAATATTTTCGCCGCCCGTCCCCGCCGCCACTCACATGACGTCATCATAAAAGCAATAAAGTATACAGTAGAAAACGATCACGGTCACGCTAGACCGGGATAAATTTTTGGGGATAAATTTCTTTTTGTAAGCTGCGGACCGTGAAATGTCGTTGGGCACAAGGCACAATGACCGAATTAGTGACCCATCTCGGTCATATTCTTTTCAATTGAGAAGAGTACAAAAGGCCAGCCACGCCCCAATCGCTTAGATTCTCTAACCATGTCTCTGTGCGGTCTGGAAGTGCTGGATGTTGATGGAGTCGATGTCCCAGAGGGGAAGGGGCGCAGTGACGACGTCGCCGATGGCGAAGACGCCGGGAAGATTGGTCTCGAAGTCGGCGTTCACCTGTATTTTGGAGAGCTGATTTTATTGGTAAGAAGCACTGTTTATTCACTCTGTATCTACTCGTTCAGAAGTTTTGGCATTTTTGTGATGCATTTTTTGTGAGTGCAATATTCAAAAGTTCAAATACGCTTCTCACTAGCATCTAAACAACATGAAAATGAGATTTCGATGATATTAACTTCTGACTCGTTGTAGTACCAGTCGAGCAAAGGGAGACTACTTCTCGGACACGATGGTAAAACCAAAGAAACTGGGTGCCGTGGCCTGGTGGGTTGGAGTGTCCCGAGAGTTCCTATATCTCTGTCCCAGCCCATTTCTATACCTTGATGAAGCCTCCTTCATCCAGTCCAACTCCATGCTGAGACAGCCACTTGGTGTCAGGGTCGGTTCCGATTCCGATGACGACAACTTCAGCAGGGAGGCGCTCGCCAGTTTCGAGAACCACCTCAAAGATCAAAGATCAAAGATCAAAATCGATAATCGATAATCAAAAGAATCACCTCCTTCGTCCCTCCACTCTCATTTCCAACGATCTCCACGACACGCGCACTGGTCCGCACCTCGACTCCCTTGGTGGCGAAGTACTGTAAAAGATTTGAGATCAAATATCAAAGATCAATCCATACCTTCCTGAGGGAGCCTCCGACATCCTCTCCCAGCGCGGGGAACGGCTCAGGTGTCGTAGATATGACGATGATTGACTTGGCGTGCGGCTTCAGCGATGCGGCAGCTTCCATACCTGAGCATTCAGAATATTTTTATTGCACTTTATCTGCGTCAACAGATCATCACGAGATGTGCGTCAAGAGCAAAGTACCGCGCGTGTGCCCTCACCCGTGAAGCTGCCTCCGATGCAGACGACGTCCTTGCCCTCGGCCGCCGTCCAGATCGCGTGCGTATCCTCGATGGTCCGCAGCGTGAAGACGTTCTGCAACTTAGCGGTCAGACCGGAACCCTAGCATTCCCCGGAACGATAAAATAAAATAATCACCTCGAGATCGCCCCCGGGAACGGGCAGTTTCCGCACGGCGCCGCCCAGTGCGAGGATGAGCTTGGAATATTGGACAGTCGATCCGCCGGCAAGGCTGATGGAGTGGGAGTCGGCGTCGAGGCCAACGACCTAAAGAAAAAATAGCGTTTTTGACAGAAAAAAATTGGCACGGTGTCAAAACATTTGTACCTCGGAGTTGCATCGAACGTCAATGTGCTGCTGCGAGTAGAAATCGTCATCGCGGAAGCGCCGCGCGGGAATCGTCATGATCTGAATTTATAGATTAATCGATTTTCAAAAGAAAATTAATAAATTAAAAACCTTGGTGAGTGGGACGCGATCGTAGGGCGGCGTGGCCTCTTTCGTCAGCAACGTAATGGGCCCCTCCCATCCGGCGAGGCGGAGGTGCTCGACTGCCGAGTGACCAGCGGGGCCTGGAGAGATCAGAGATCAAAGATCAGGGTTCAAAGATCAAAGATCAGAAATCGATAATCAGAGATCGAAGATCAACGAAGTATGTCACCTCCTCCCACGACAACTATTGGCTTCTCTTCCTTGCGCGGAGCCGAACGGAGACAGGAGTGACGGGAGCGGCGAGTGCCTAGAAATCATAATTCAGATAGATCAAAGATCAGCATCGCGCTCACTTTCGAGCTGCTTCTCCGACGTCCGAATGACGATGTCATCGCCGACGCGGTCGACCTGGAAGAGTGATCTTTGATCTTTCACGTATAAAATTATTGATTTTTGTTCTCGAAAACTTGTGATCTTTGATCTACCCAATCTGATACCTTGTACGAGTGGAGGCTGTCAAGTCCGGGGAAATCCTCGATGTCTCCGGTCTTGAGGTCGAAACAGGCACCGTGGTAGGCACATCGAATCTTGCCACCGGAGACGACAGCTGCAATAAGAATTATTTTAATGATGTTTTCAAAATTTTCCCCTTATTTTGATTAGAGATGAACTAGAGCATCTCATTAGTTATCTGAAAAGGCATGCACTTATGGGAAATAAAAATATATGAATGGAATCTCTCTAATGTTTTTCCAAAGTTTATGAAGATTCATTTCTCATTGCGTGGCTTTCTCTACGTCCTCGGCAAGATCGCTTATGGCAACCAACAGTTCTCATTCGTCCCTCGCTGAAACTCAACAATTAATCCAGAATGTCTGATCGGGAACAATTGATGCGGAAGAGAATCGAATGTTTACGTCGACACTCCAATCGGAGTTTATGGCCATTCTTCCTGTCTGCACCCAAAACACACGGAACACTGTTCCATTGTCGGGCACCAAAACGAGTGTTTCGGAGTGTTTTAGACTCAAATTGGCAATATCACGGTGGTAGATCAAAATCAGCATTTGGAAACACGATGTTTGGTGCTCAACATCACTGACCATTGATGAGCGGGAGATCGAAGTGGGGACAGAGAGCGTTGACGGCAGAGAGGGAGCCTGAAGGGAAAGGTAAAGATGTTTCCCTATCATGGATGATGGTCTTGGTTCCACGCTGTGAATAGAGTGTAGTGCAACGAGATGAGGAGCCGATCAGAATAAACGTCACCGAATAGGCCCCAATCGTCTGATGTAATATTGTCGAGCACCCGGAGTGTTCTAGTTGTCGAGACCGGATAATGACGGACTATGCATGATCTACCACTTCAATCCTCGCTTCATAACCATTTGATGAAGCACATGATAAGGAAGAGAGTGGTAGATCACGCTGCCATTGCTATTGTCCGGGCGTGCGAACTAGGACGCTCCTGGTGCCCAACGATACGCAAAGGAGCGAGGGAACCCTCGATCATACGTTTATCTTATCGGGCTTCTTCAACGGAACGATTTGCCTCACCTGCATCGTTAATAAGCAGAATCTTGCGACCACGCAGCTCGATTTCCTTCTTGCTGAAAATACCGATGAATTTGAGGCGGTAGATCATTGCGCCTATTTTATTGATCACAAAAAGGATACCCGTTCTCCGGGACGTCGCTGAACTTGCAGACGATTTCTTCAACGGGCAGCGACTCGTCCTCAAGAGATAGAAATAATTATTTTTAAGTTATGTAAGAACTACCTTGGTCATGATGAACCGGCGCTGGATGGAGGGAAGGAGCTTCGGGGCTGCGCCAACTGTAGAAGAACACAGGGGCGAACTGAAGGACGCAGTTCGGAGGAGGATAAGGGACGGTGATAGGAGTGCGCGGGAACACGGCAACATTATAGTCAAATTGGACCGGAGTGGGGAGGGAGGGGAGAGAGAGGGGAGGAGGGAGGGGTAGGAGGAGAAGAGGGGCGGTAGATATAGTAGTAAGATACAAGAGCGGCACTGGTGAGATAAGACAGTGGTACAACATGCGCACACGATTCATTTTGTATTTCACTGACCCAGACGATAGAAGGAGGGGCTGGGGGTGAGGCGACCAGAAACTAGAAGCACGATAAGGAGGTAGAATGGCACAATTTTTGACGGCAGAGCGGCCGCGATCTTTCAGTGCGTGGTGCAATCGAAGGAACTGATCTACCCCCTCCAAAGTGTGCTAGGATGATCGACTGCTGTTTGACAAGGCATGGTACGATTGTTGGGGTTCGCACTTTCGTGATCTACCATGCGATTCAAACTCGCTTTTTGCGCCTGTCCGCGAAACTCTCTCCATTGGTTCTAACCTGCCAGAGGGCAAAATAAATCACGTTTTGAACGGAGAGAATACAGTCGCGTACGGAACGGAATATTAGAAGCTCTAGAATCGCCGATTATTCGCTCTTCTCTGTCATGAATCGCTTTGTGTTCGAAATTCGATTGATTTATTCACGAAAATTATTACTGAACTGCCGTCATTTTTATGCGACTTTACGAGCAATGTATACTTTATCATAGTCAATTTACTACCAGCTGCTGTACAAGGTAATACGATATAAGTTTTAGTTGATTTATTGCGCCAGAAGATGCGCCCAGTCGTCTTTGGTGTTTCTGCAATGGCGCCTTTCGTTTTTGTCCAAAACTCCATCTCACTTCTCGACGTCGTCCCGCGTAATCCTGATGTCTTGATCGCAGAGGGCGAGGAATTGAATGGCCGCAGGGCCCAGACCCGCATTCGCCACTGCCACAACCACATTCTTCCTGAAGATCAACGATTATCGATTGGAGATTATCGATTAGAGATCAGAGATCAACCGCTCACTTGAGGTAGTACTTGGTGAAGGAGAAGCCCTCGACGTCTCCTCGCACGTAGGTCTCATCGAATCCCTCGGCACAGCCTTCAATGCGTCATTTGACCTAGTTAAAGCTAAAAGGCACCGATTACCAATCCTGCAGTTTATTCTGTTCGAATACATTTTATGTGAAACTTACAATTAGTTTTACAGTTCAGGGTGGAAAGTTATTTTTACAGTTCAGTTTCAAAAAGTTCCAATGAAAACAAGTTTATCTTGATCTCTAGTAGATACATGATCAAATTTCGATCGATCGAATTGTTTTCCATGGAATTAGAAATACCAACAACTACCATTCAGCCTTACCCGCAAAGCGCGCTCCCTTCTCTGCAAAGACGAGTGTCCAGAAGAAGGGGACGATCTTGCCCGGCTGCGGCTTCCCCATCATCGACCACGCTGCCAATTGGCCTGAAAAAATATGGCCTAGTGGTAAGTGGCGCAATTATGGCAACCAATGGTGCGGGTTCAATCCCCTTTGGTATCTCTATTTTTGAAGATGTACTCACCGTGCCTCTGCGCTGTCTGGAAGTGTTGGATGTTGTGAGATTCGAGGCCTGCAGTTGTAGGGCTTAACTAAATTCCAAAATAATAGTCCTGACCCCAGAATGGAAGGGGCGGCGCGGTGGCGTCGCCAATCGCAAAGACATCGTGTACGTTCGTCTCGAACTTCGTGTTCACCTAGAACAGCCTCATGATCTTTGATCTTTCATGATGATTTTGCCGGATTTGAAAAGCGAAATGTCGAGACTCTAGGAGTGTTAGAACGATTAATTCCCTCAGCTTACCTTGATGAATCCTCGCTTGTCGATGTCGACGTTGTGGTTGGCGAGCCACTTTGTGTCGGGTTCAACGCCTGAAACAAACCATAGATCAGACTAGAGGAACGTATAATAGGAACAGTGGAACTTATCACACAATTTTTGGCTGATACGCACAGAAAATTGGAAGTCACATTTGTCATTAGAAAAATTACGAAAGTGCATTTAATTTCCAGCATGGTAATTTCGCTATAATGTTTTTTTTCAGATTGTTGAAAACCAACCAATTCCCGCTACAACGAGATCCGCCTTTACTCGCTGTCCGTCCGCTAGCACCACCTGGTATTAGATATTATTTTATTTTTAAAGAAATAAATCTAAACCTCGGTAACGCGTCCTTCCCCATCGCCATTCAGCGATTCCACCTTGGCATTCGTGTAAAGATTGACGCCCTTGTTCATGAAGAACTGAAATTCGAATCATTTCATTCATAATTTGGAATTGGCGCCAAATATCGATTGATATAATGAAATCCAACCTTCCTGAACGCCTTTCCGACATCCAGTCCAAAGGCTGGCAGAGGCTCCTCCGTCGAACAGATCACAGTAACCGATTTGGCCGTTCCTTTTAGTGCAGAAGCTGCCTCCATTCCTGTAGAGAACCAACTGCGTCATGAATTTCTCCAGCACTGCGTCAGCGTTCTCTCACCAATGAAGCTGGCGCCGATGCATACGACGTCCTTTCCCGCGGCATCAGCCCATATAGCCTGGGCATCCTCGATGACGCGCAGTGTGTGCACGCCCTGGGAATGAACTTCGTCAAGAGAATGAATCGAGCCCTCACCAATAGATTGCCTCCCTTGTTCGACAGTTTCCTCACGGCCCCTCCGAGGGCCAGGATGAGCTTGGAGTAGGGGAGGACGCTTTTGTCTGCCAGAGTGACGGTATGGGCGGCGGCGTCAAAGGCAACGACCTGCAGGGAAAGGAATGCCTCGGCGCACAATTTCGGAGCCAAGGCACTGACGCAGATCCGGTGTGGATACCTTGGCATTGCACTTGACGTCGACGAAGTTTTCCTTATAGTACTCGTCGGGGCGCAGGCGAACCGCGGGGTTGGCCATGAACTACAAAACAGACTCCGCCTCATTATAATTTCGGTGAAGAAAATCGAATTGTGTTTCTGCCAGGGAAGAATTGATCTTGGATTTCTGATTCGGACTGATCGTTGGGTACATGCCGCTCGAAAATCTGTGTTCTAGTTGCGTTACGTCCATATTCTGAATACGCCAATTCCTACATGGTTCCAGTGGAAATATCAAATTGTGCCTGATTGCTTTTTACTAGTGTTGTCAATATCATTCATCATTCAATCTTCATTCACAGACTTTTCGTCTGTGAATGAAGATTGAATGAATGATCAAGCCAATTTTCATTC
>JACMIG010002781.1:0-14114 GCA_014805385.1 Levipalatum texanum | reverse complement strand
GATGACGATGTTTTATTTCGACCATGTCGGTTTACGATGGAAAATTGTGCATGGAAAAGTTAGTACCTCGACTTGTCCTCTTTTCCCTCCATCGACGCGAGTAGCCATTGATTTAGCGACATCTCCACTGGTGGGTGGTATCGTAGATTCAGTGGCTGTATTCCGTCGGCGAAGTTTCCAGAGCCTCGTGTGGCACGCTGCCGGCACCTGAACGAGAAGGATGACGATGTTTTATTTCGACCAAGTCGGTTTACGATGGAAAATTGTGCATGGAAAAGTTAGTACCTCGACTTGTCGTCTTTTCCCTCCATCGACGCAAGTAGCCATTGATTTAGTGGCATCTCCACTGGTGGGTTGAGTCGTAGATTCAGTGGCTGGATTCCGTCGGGAAGTTTCCAGAGCCTCGCTTGGCACGCTGAGGGCACCTAAACGGAAAGGATAATGAAATTTATCTCAACCATTTTCTGTTAGATGGAAAAATGCCTTGAAAATTTTTCGGCTTCGTGTTCGTGTAACAGGCACCTACTGACTTCATTGCAAGGAAATGGTTAATCCCGACAACAACAACCTCGGATGTGCGGGCGACGCAGACAAGGGGCTTCTGGAGGTTGGGGCAGTTGAGGTGAAAATCCGAACGAGGGCAGGAGTCTAGAGAGGTGGCAGCAGCAAGGCTTCGTCGTCCCGTCCCTCGACAGAAGCGATCCTGGAAAGACGGGGAAGAAACGGCGGCTTAACTAACAACGGTGGGAACAGACTACATGTGCATGGAGTGACTCAGCTGCACCGATCTAGAGTAGTTTTCACACCGGGGCATGTATCCCTCTCGGAAGATGATAGCCCCCTAACGGGGTTTTAGGTAACCACAAGTGGACGAATTGAAAGCGAAAACCGCTTTGGCGCTTTGGCGAAAAACGCCTTGGCGGTAAACGGTTTGGGCGAGCAATCAGAACATACTCCGCGAGATAATACATGTCCCAGGTGTTTAAACTACGCCAAGTCCCAGTGCAACCAGTGTTGAAGAAAGGGAAAATAAAACGAGCCTTTTTGGAGAAGGTTGATGAGGATCATCCGTCGTATACACGAGCCGCGGCAGTCGTAGAAGAAGAGCACGGTGAGAAAGAGCCAAAGACGAGAACCCGTAGATCAGTAATCCGGGCGCAGTAAATGGTGCCACGTACCCTCTGGCACGGCGTTCCAGCACGCTCGAGTTAGAAAGAGAGACGCCAGAGAAAACAGAGGCACGCTCTCTCCTCATTGGCAGCTGAATACGGTATTATCAGTTTGTGATCCCGATTTGGCTTGCGATGCCTATAACAAAGTTGCTAAACATCGCAAATGACAGTCTGTACTCGCCGTATCATTCGTACTCCGGAACGCCGTGCGCCCATTCTCTCCATTGACGGGCCAAAAGGGCAGCCGCGCGCTACTTTGTCAACCCGGCGCGTGTGGGTCACAACGAGTTCATAATTGATAGAATTTTTATAGAGTTCGGGGAACTCGTGGAATATTTAAAAGTTCAGGTGAAAACATCTTTGCGCGGAACTAAGTCCGTTTTTTTCCCAGATCATTTTTAGCTATTTTTTCAAAAGTTCATGCCAATTTGCCAACGAGGGGCTGACAGGCTCTTTTTTTCGTGGATTCAACAAAACCGCATCCCGTCGGATCTGCAAAGTTGCGTTACGGTGGCAGGGCCAGTATACAAGGTGGGCAGTGGAATTCATAGTGATGTGAATGGGCATTGTGTGTGCTATCTTCATTGCAGAGCGCTTCAATAGTTTTCCAGAGATGGGCCCACCCCCAGAGGGCAAGGAGCCTCTTCAAACGCGACAGGTTCCAAAAATCAGTCTTACATGACAAGCCAGAAAAAGGAGATGTGCCAGCAGCACTTGGAGTATCCAGAGATTGGGGAGTATTGGAAACGGAATAAAACGTTCCGGAGAATTCGCTCATCGCCCTCTGTCAAATTACGCCGTTTAACTGTCGAAAGACCGCCCCACGGCGTTCCAGCACGCTCGAGTTAGAAAGAGAGACGCCAGAGAAAACAGAGGCACGCTCTCTCCTCATTGGCAGCTGAATACGGTATTATCAGTTTGTGATCCCGATTTGGCTTGCGATGCCTATAACAAAGTTGCTAAACATCGCAAATGACAGTCTGTACTCGCCGTATCATTCGTACTCCGGAACGCCGTGCTCTGGCCATTGGTCTGGAAAGGGAGGGAATTCAAAAACATACAGTACACAATGTACGTCGACTGGAGCGCGCGGCGGGTGAGAGAAAGCAGTTAAGCGGCTTTTAAAAACAAATTGAAGTAAGTAAAACCTGTTCTTTTTCTGCTTGAGAAGAGGAAGAGAAGCCGACACAGCCACGTTTGATGGGAATGGGCAGACAGACTGGAAGAGGGGGAGTTGCAAATCGCAATATAGATTTCGTCTTCTCTGCATACGCATATGTTATTGATTTCGAGCACAATGCAAAATCAGGAGAAGAATCTAGCGCTATCTCAATGCATGGGCCAGCGATCTGCAGTTTCATTTTGAAGGCCGCTCATACTGTAAATATCGATGCCTTTTACTTCATCGGATTTTTCTCATTGCTCTCGGTTTCACAGCACCTACTACAAACTCCATCACGTTATGGCGAAATGTTTTAAAAAATTGAATTTCGAATTATGCTATCAGATAGCGGCGCATCTACAACCCTTTCACATCCGTAGAAAAGAACTTTCAAAATATTGGCAACATGCCAAGCTATCGCGCCTTGGCTGAACAATGTTGCTGCGTTGTGTAAATAACAGCTTGTGTTTTACTCCGCTTTCACACTGTTCTTCATCGTTTTTACAGTCGATTACGAACGAACGTCCATTCAGGTCGCTGGTTTCGCGTTTATTACTATCCATATTGAGTAGTATCGAATCGTGAGTTTCAGCTACATGAAGTGAGTGCCGGACGCCTTCCCTGATTTGTCTCATACGGCCACGATGGATCAGATGGGAGCTCAGCTGAAATCACTGGCTCTTCGCGATAGGTTGATTCTTGTAATATTTTGGCAAACATTATATAATTCAGGAAGATGCACGTTGCGGAAGAGGAGGTGGCCAAATTACAAGTCACTTCTGAAATTGCCAAGCATTCAAAGGCAGAGGTGGACTTCATTTTCGAGAAAGAGGTATTTTGTTTGCTTATTTACGACATGAACGTTAAGCAATTTATCATTAATTGCGGACGTAGCGCCATTCTCGTCTTCAGGGCCGCGTGCGTCGCTTGTGCCGTCTCGTCTTCATGCTGAAGACTGCCGAAGAAAAACTACACGATGGATCGAAGCTCTATGGATGTTCGGTGCTCGAATGGGCAGATATGATCGATGTGAGCTATTTCCCCGTTTTAATTAAATTTCCTGCTTCAGAAAATTGTCGGAGGAACGTACCACTACAGGAATCACGGCTTAATCAACTTCCACTGTCTTCTCCGCAAGAACCTCCTTGTTCCCGCCCACGATGGATCCCGGAATGTGGGCAATTGACTATTTTTCAGTTACTTTTTGTTCGCTTGGGTTTAGCATCTATATTTATTTGTTTCAGTTCGTTCTCCACCCTGACATTAAAAATTGCTCGGTGATCGCGCTGAACTATCCTCTGGAGCAAAATGTTTACTCGATTCTTCTCGAGGCGTGCGACTACAAGATGACGTTCGATGATCTCATGGAAGCACTGGTGAGATCATTTTCCTCTTTAGAATTGCTAATATAACAATTGTAGATGAAACGTCCCGAATACAGGAAAACGTGCGCTCGACTGACGCAGAGCGCGTGGAATAATGCCTTCAAGATGATCGCCTCCGCCTACAGCGAGGTACGTACGACTGCTTCATTTTTAAAACAATTTTTTTAATATTATCTAAAATCCTCAAAAAGTTGTATTCACGTCAACTGAACATCGCTGTAATTTTCTGGGACGAAATAGTTACTACTAATTTTCGGAAATAATCCGTATTTTTTTGGAGAAAAGGCAACTGGAGAGGGCGATTCCATTTCAGGTATTCCACACTGACAAGGCGTCTCCCACTACTCCGAAGAAGATCGTGCAGCCCTTCCTCCAACTCGTCGGAATCGATGATCGGTTTGTAGTTTATATCAAGTAGAGCTACCCTTCCCTGGCCCTCGTACTGTCAGTTCTCTCCAAGGGGCACTCTCCTCCCATTTCAAAATACCGTTGTTATATGTTGATTTCCCGAAAATCCAGTGCAAATGAACGCTGTGAAAAATCCAGTAGTTTTCAAAGAATACAATATGTGCTCCTTATGTTTTCGCGACGTTCTATTATAAAACGTAGCTCATTGAATACTATTTCGCCCTATTTGCAGCGTGTTATTTGTTTTTAATGAAATCCACGGGGATGTATTGTTCCATCATTTTTTATGCATGAATTCGATTGCGATAAAAATAAATATTTTCAACATTTTCCTCAAAATACGCTAGCGTGATCGACATACAGTATAAACGCTCAGTATTAACGTGATACCTCCAACATTTTTCTATTTCATTACAATCAATGTGTGCGGTGCGTCTTTGAGATAGTCCGAGATCAACCGAAAGTGCGATGCAGAAATCATGGACGAAACTGTGTGATGCCGTTGTAGAGTGCCGCCTGAACAAGAAAATCGTACTTTTACCCCTCGCCGCCGGTCCTCAAACCATGCATAGTAACATGATATAAAGTTGGTCGAGGTCAAATTTTAAAAGAAATCCAGCGACCTTATTGTTAGCGTAAAGGTTTTGCAATTTACCACAATGGGAACGTCGTCATCATCGTCGTCGTGGGGGACTTCTGTCTCGCTCGGGCGGACGGCCTTGACTGACTTCTCGCGCTGCCGGCGGTTCTTGAACCAGTTCGAGACCTGCACATCGGTGCTCTTCACTATAACGGAATTGCGGCAGAGTCTTATATTTAAATTCCAATTGTATCTGGGATTTCGCTCCTTTGCACAGAGATGCCCAACGATGGACATGAACTTGGCGATCTAGAGAAGATAAAGAAATATTTGCAGTGGACAATGAAAAGAGTTCGCCTGGCACGCAATATTAGACACTTATGGAACGAGGATAAGACGGCCGCCAACCTGCACAAGCTGCAGCTCGGTCACTCGACAGATCTCTTTCTTCTGCTCTATCGTCGGATACTGGTTGGCCTTGTAGAACTGCTTCAGGTACTCAACAACCCCCAGTCTCCCTCTCCGCCCCTCTCTCCCCCTTCCCACCTTCCGTGAACACTCCTTGAAGCTGTAAACGGTCTCCTCGCCGTCCCAGATCGATGCCGGCGGCGGGTACTGTAACTTTCGTTGCGAGACCCCACTCGAGTTCAAACTTTGCGCCGCAGCCGATACTTCTCAACGGCCCCGAGTGATTTGCCCCGGCGGCGCTCGTTCTGTGATTGCAAGCTGATTTGGTCGTGATGTAATATTGACCTCCTTGTAGTGGGCGGCGTACCACAGATCCTGCAGCTCCCGGAAGTGCTTCTCGGGGAATCTGATAGGTGTCTTTTTAGGGGATAAACAAAGCTTTCACCGATGAGATAAATACAGTAGCGAGAGGCCATACATACGAAAGGTAAGGAACGTCACCGCTGCTCAGTGATCACTACTGCATTTACTTCGTTCCCTTTTCTATCAGCAAGTGGAGTCTCAGAATGTTTGCTTTCTTTGCCCTCGACGCAGAGAAAGAAAGATGAGATGTGATTATTCACTTTATTCAGCGTCATCGAGCTCACCTTCCCCGTGCCAATGTCTCGTACAGACTGTCGAACTGCTCCGAATGGTACTGGGCGTAGACGTACGCTAAACAGAGGAATGACCAGGAGTATCGGAACTCCCAATAGACCGAGGATTGCGGTATCCGTCCAGTACTGATCGGCATTGGCGTTGAGCAGGTTCTCGTTGTCCTGGGCAGAGAGTCACTGGGTTTAGTGAGAGTAAGAGTTTCTGAGTTTAGCGGGGATAAGCGTAATAATAAACCTTGAACAGACGAACGAGCGCTGCCCCATCCCGTCTGAAGTACAGGGACTTGGAGACGCATTCGAACTATAATTCATGGTCTTTGATCATTCCCTCGGCAACCTGCTGAGGCGTAAAGACGACCTTTTCCGCTGAGGAAGCGTCGTAGCGCATGGGGACCGCCATCTGGAAATCCGTTGTTTAGAAGGGCCACTAAATACAGTAACCTTGCTGCCGTCGACACCGTAGTGATACTTGAAGGGACGAAAGCTGATGGGAGGAAAGGCGGACGACTTGCTGCGTTGCCGATCGGGTCGAGCCATGGACGAAGAGGAATGAGGAGGGAGGGAGGAAAGGGAGGAGGAGAGGAGTGAGCATGAAATGAGAAGCCTCATTAGGAGGCGATGAGCGGCAAGAGGCAACTTCGATATCTGATACACGGCACCAATTAGGAACGGGTCAAGACTGCTACTGTACTGGCTAATCCCCCTCCAGCTCACTATTGCGCTTATCTCACCAAACAACCAGCTTCTTCTCCGCAGTGAAGTTTCCTCAGATAGTATTCGAGGCATGGAAGAAAGAGACAGGGGGTGGATGAGGCATACGAGGTTCACGAGACGGTCTCGCTCTCACCTTCGACGTGTAACTGCAGAGTGACGTAGAGTATCAAATCCTGGCTGCAGTTCTAGACTCTGAGCAGTGAGGACCTCGATGGCGGCAGTTCAACAATAAAATGACGCCCCGCAATCGGGCCGGGTTGTGAAGTGCGGAGGGGGAAATGGACTCAAATGCAGACTTCGAGTGGATCAAGTGCAGATGGACATGTATCTCTTTATTTCGATTTTCCACCGAGAAGAAGTCGTGAGTAGTCGATACGATTAGGTGCGCGATACACTCGCTCCTCTCCGTTTTTCCCTTCAAAGCAAAAACTCTTCGAAGGAGAGTCAGTCAAGAAGGAAAGAAAATGGACTCCGAGCCCAGGAGGGAGAGAGGAAAGAGGAAGGATGGAGGCCTCCTCCTTCTTTCGCTTATCACCACTCTCCGCTGTCTGGCACAGCGAGGTACTGAGCAAGGCGATAACGAGAGACACCGGTGCCTCCCCTCCTCCATCCCCATTCCCTCCCACCTGCTCAGACCTCGAGACCTCCGAGATCCACGACTGCGCCATGGAGAGGATCGAACAGGTTAGACTTAGAGAGGCGATGCTCGTCGTCCGAATGCAGTAGACAGAAGAAGACATCCTTTGACCCCTCATTACTGACAAGGAGTTCATCTCTTCAGACAACTATTTTTCCTTACAATTAGAGACTACGCTCGTCCGACAGAAGGTGCCAGTTCTTACAAGTAGGCGTTCCGAATTGTCTTACCGTCAAGGCAGCTCGACAAAAAATGTAGGGGAACTTGTGGGCACACGCGTAAAAACCACGAGAGTAGGTTCGTTGCTTCGGCACGTGACTGCGTCCCAAGGAGGTTTCTGCATGGAGTCTCTCTCTCGTCCGTTTGAATGGGCAGTGGATGATCCATTGTCCATCCCTCCAGGCTACACAGTGACGTGCCCATGCGCAGATTCACTCCATTGTTCGTGGTTATCATAGGCCTCCTCCTTTATCTTCACAGCGTTCAGTCGATTCAGCAGGTTTCCTCTATTCCTGGCCTGTAAATGGAGTAGAAGCAGCGTTGCCTTTCATGTGGTGCAGTGAACGCCGTCGATCTGTTTCGTGTTGTATTTCGCTTTTCAGTGTTCGTGCACGGCATCCACGAGTTCGACGACGAGCAAATCAACCAAGAAGGGACGAAGCCAAGGGGAGGAGCGATTCGCGGCTGCCTATCGGTTAGTTCTTTCAAGCTAACGTCTATTTCCGGAATGACTTCATTACTTACAACAATGCCCTTCAATTCATGTTCTGCTGTAGAGTTATGAACTGGCTTGTGAATGAGAGAGGAATTGGAAAAGTAAAACAGCAGTCCGTCGGAAACGCGAAATTAGACTGTCTTTAAAATTCCGTAAACACCAAAGCGTTGCAGGATGCGCCCGTACTCGTCGCCGTTCGAGCTCATCGACGACCTTCGGGCGGTGGTTGAAAACGCCGTCGAGATGCACCCCGATAGGACGCAACCAGTCGGAATGCTCGCTGGCAATCTGCAGGTATGGAAGAATAAAAATGAGGTGGTATTGATTCTGTTTCTAGATTTATTGATTTATCGATGCTTGATGTAGGAACAACTTCGTCTGTTGGCGGAGGCGATGGGACAGGCGGCGGCGGCGCCTCGGGAAAGAAGTGAAGTCGCCCAGGCGATGAGCACCATGCGGGCGGTCCCCGTCCACCGACGGCCGTCCGATGACCTATCCTCAGAAATGGAAGCTTGATTATTATATTTCTTTTTCATTATGCGCATCGCTTTGAATCTCCGTATTAGTCTCATCCAATTTTTTCAATAGAAATTTTATTGTTTCTTGTTTGGTTTAAAAATGGGTTCTCGAAATTAGTTTTGCTTTGTTTTGTTCAATTATTTCACGCGTTTTTCAATTGTGCATTCCACTAGGTATCGATTCGCGTTCTCTGCCATGGCCTCAATGATTCATTCACTCCCCGAAGTTCTCGTCGTGCCAGTTGATAAAGACTCCTCTTCCATGTGTCCCTCCTTATCAGCCCGAGGTCGCGCCCCTTTGGCCCCCTCGAGAGACCCCCACTGATTGTGTGCCATGCACGGGGAGGAGAGAAGGGGACAGGCACGAAACAACCAACCACTCATGTGACATCAGGCCATCTCAAACTGACAAGACGCTAAAACGATGAAAAATGTGGCCGATCGCCAAATCAATTCATTGAATAGATTCAACGGTTAAAAGTGTTGCCGTTGTACCGCATGGAGATAACATTTGAAAAGTAGTGTACCCGTGGCATGTATAAGATAGCAGAGTAGTCTGACTGTTCTGGTATGAAATAGTACCATGGGAATTCTGCTGCATTCCTTCTTGAGGACGAAGAAATATAGAGTGCAATAATGTACTACATAAATAGAGTGTCTCTGGGGATGTTTCCTTTATCTCTTAAACAGAAACAGGCCAGAAGCCAACGAGTGTACAACGGCCATTGGTCAACAGAACATAAGAAGAAAAAGAAATCAAGGCAACGGGCCAACAAAAGAAATCTGTGATTGTTAAAGAAGGACTCCGAGCACTTTTCGATTTTTCGTTTTCATTTTCATCTGCTCGAAAAATCCTGTCGAATGATATAAAAATCAACCACCATAGCTGATTCCTTGATTTTTAAAGAGCAAAATTGCTTAATTGTTTTTGGCACTGTGCCAAAATTGTTATTCGCGTAATTTGAACGTTTCATTACATTCCTGCAGTTTCGGGCTATGCTTTCGAGTTTTTAAAAATATTCTAATAAAAAAATCACAAAAAATGTCGCTAATAATCGCGAAAAACTCGATTTATCACATTTGGCACCGTGCCAGATTTCATTTTATTTGGTCCCGCAACGATCGGGATTGAATTTGATTGAACTTGGCATGGTGCCAACTTTTTGTTTCGCTTATTAGATAATGAAAATTTCGTCTGTGAACTATGATTTTGGTATCATTCGACAGCTTTTTTCGAGCTCTTTCGACTAAACTACTAAAAAGAGGGGGTCCAAAAGTGCCCGGAGTCCTTCTTTAAAAACGCAAATGAAGACAATGTAAAACATGAGGTAAACAAAGACAATAAAAATTGTAAAGGCAAATAAAGAATGTAAAAGTGTAAATAAAAAAAACCAAAGAAAAACAATGTCAAACTTGGAGGTGGATGAGATGTGGAGGATCTTCTTATTGTCGATGTGAAGTGTGGTCTTGTGCTCACTTGTAGAGTTGGACGGGGACGACCTCGTCCTGTCGCATGTCCCACTCGACGAAGGACCGTGTGCAGAGGCTCCCGCCACAAGCTCCGGCGAGGCCATAGCAGTACCTGTGATCAAGTCATATTAAACCCCATAAAGAAGATCCAACTCTCACTTGCAGATCATGTTCTTGCATTTGTCGGGCTTGTGGTTCTTGTCGGAGTTATGGCCAGGATCGATACGAATACAGCAACGCATGCATCTTCGCTGTGTGAAGAGTGTGATGTATCGAAGGCGTGCCTGCATACCACCACGTTACATCATATTAAACGCATCCAATTCTTACCGATTTGACTTTGCGGCACGCGTTCGAGTAGTGTGGTGTAATGATGGACTTCCTCGCTGCATTGCAAAAGATGCAGGAAGGTGTGTTGATGTTCTGTGGATGTCGGAAGACCTGCTCAACAAACACTTGTTACATGCAGACTACCACACTCAATAGCCCCAGAAGTATACAAAGACAGAAGACCACGTACCTGTTCCCTTGCCCTTTTTTCCGCAGCCTCCTCCTTCTCCGGCCACGCCCTCTTCGACCCACAAGGCTCATTGTGGATGTTGATACGGCTCAGAGAGACCACGGGTGTGGTAGGATTGTTATCGATTTGACCGAGCGAGATGTTGTTGATGGTGTCCACAGGTGTCACGAGCTTGTCATCCAAAGCATTGCGTTGTCCAATGTTCATGAAGTTGCCTGCAGAGAAAACACATAATTATGCATTTTTAACACGACAGAAATGTGGAATTCGATATGTTCCACTTCAGAAAGAACGGGAAAATTTATGACAATGCTCACTGGTGGTGACGCTGTCCGCCGTTGTCACTCCAATGGCGAGTTCATCAATCCTCTTGTCGAGTCTCACGAGCATCTCGTTGTTGTGTGCGATGCTGTTGATCATGTCCACGATGTTCATGTGAATGGATGTCAGGACGTTGGCAAGACTGAATTGTGTCTTGTCGATGTTGTCGATCTTGTTAGAGAGCTCTTGTAAATCACATATGTTGACATCCTTCCGTTTCTGGAAAAAGGGAAATTTGACCATGGCTTCCGCTGTGTTCGGGAAAACTGCACACATTTTTTAAAAATAAATAAAATCTTCGGCTGTGCCAGGAAAATTGCCTATTTGGGTACCTCGGGAGCGGAGCGGGTGGTGGGGTGTTGTTGGGTGCTGTGAGCTGTGCATCCTCTTCCAAAGGAATTACCGGGAACGGACGTTTTGACTCCAAACTTGTCGTTGTCGAAACTTCGGAGTTTGCGCTTGTCGTGTGGGGTTTTGTCGTGTATGTGGCCTGCATTGTAAAGAATAGCAATTATGACGCATGTACACGACTTTGAAACTAAATGTTCCACTAGTTGTCGCACGGTGACGAACCATGTTACAATAGGAGCAAAATTTATGGTGTCCAAAGTTCACGGTTTGTGGAAAACATTAAAAATGATCAACCTGTATCAATATCCTTCGTCCGTGCTCCGCTCTTGTGTAAGTCCGAGTGTGTCGAGGTGTTGGATGTGACTGTAGTGATGCGTGTGATGTCGGACGAGTGAAGACCCAGAGAGAACTGTCCCGAATGACGATTCATTTGCGATGAAATTTTCGGTAGCAACTGAAATAAAACAATAAATAGCGCGTGGAAAATTTTACGACGAAGAGTCAATGAAATTGGCGTGAGTCAATTGTGGTTGATTGTCACTGAGTATCGACGTTTATCGACTGCATTTTCTGTGGTTTGTCTTGACGTTCTGTTTAAGACCTTTTTATGTTTCAAGTGAAGTGGATAATATCAAAATTTTTTAGCATTTTTCGGTCCGTCCTGATTATGCGCCCAAAATTGTTTTGCAGTTTTCGGACCGTCCTGATTATGCACCCAAAATTTTTTGTGGGATCCAGACCGTCCTGATTATGCACCCAAAATTTTTTTGTGGGATCCAAACCGTCCAAATCCTCCAAACTTTTTTCCTCTGTATTTTCCCGACTGTCCAGAAAAAGCACGCTTTTTCCAAAAACGGCGAAATGACGATTTGAAAAACGTTTTTAGTTGGGGACGCCTTAAATCTACACTGTAATTGAAAAAATACATCTTTTCATAAATCGTTGTGCGGAAATGAGATAATTTAGTTTGAGTGAGAATCTGACCATTAAATGGCCTGAGTGTAAAGAATTCGACATGCAGTGCATTTGAATTTGTTATTGAGCTACTATGTTGTGTCTTGTTTATTTTGTCGGGTAGAAGAAGCACAATTTAGTTTGTTTTCTTGGACCTATCTGCGGTCATTATTGACTGCGACTCGTAGAGAGGGTGGGATGGGTGGGGCCGAAGGTTCTTCTGCAGTGCGGCTAGAATTTTGAAGCTAGTGACTAACTTTATTTTTCTACCAATCGGCTGTGTTCTGTAGAATAGTTTTAGCTTTTTTTTTGCAGTTTATAAAACGCCCGCAGAGATTCAGATAATGGGAATTTCGCAAATCAGAATTTTTGACTTTCGCTGCAGGAAAAATACCCTGACTCTTGGGAAAGGTAGCGGCGCGGTGATTAAGGCAGTTTGGCCTAATTCAGGGTATTTTTCCTACAGAAAGTTCAAAATTGTGATTTACGGAATTCCCATTTTCTGAAGCTGCGTGCGTTTCATAAACTGCGAAAAAGCTATAACTCGTATACTAACTTCAAAATTCAAACTGCTATTGGCCATGGGGATTTTCGGGGATCTCCGGGGATCCCCGTAGTGCAACTGTAGATGGAGAGAAGGGAGGAGCGGCCGGTAGTTGTGCAGAACGCCGTAGGCCCCGCCCCTTTCTAGCCCCGCCCCTTTTCATACGACATTATACGCAACAATAACACCTAAGTACGCAAGAATAAGGCCATATACGCCAGAATAACACCTAGGCATGCAACAAAAAGGCCTAAGCCTAGGCCTAAGACTGAGGCTAAGCCGAAGGAAGAGGGGCGGGGCCAGAAAAGGGGCGGAGCCTACGGCGTTCTGCACAAGTGCCGAGCGGCCTTCGTCGATGACGACGATACGGTGACTGACCGAATTTTGATCGCTCCGGAAATTTGCGAACGAGACAAATCGATAAAATCCTGCAAAATTAAGAAAATTCAAATGGGCAGTCGAGACGATTGAAATCTGTCTGTCTTTCCCTCCCCAGTATTCCTCCGACAGTGGCTGCCTTTTCTTTTCTTCCTCCTCGTTTCCTCCGAATCCTCGGCCCTCGGATACCTAGTAAGTAACCCCACTACAACTTTCCAGGCAGTTTAATATCCTCCCCCTTACAGTATCCTTGAATGGGAGTGCGCGGCGGGGCGCTGACTTGTGTCCGGCCGACCAAACACGCAGATGGATATGTGAGAGATCTTATTCGATAGGGAGTGCTAAATACAGTATCGATACTAGACACTATTACAGTAATCCTGATAAATACAGTAGCCATGCTAACTACAGTAGTACTTTGCAGTGTCGACTGAATGCGTCGCACGCCTCTCCTGAGCCCCTCTGCGACTGCCCCATCCACGCATCGGTAATTTATCGTTCCGCAAATGACGCTTTGCTAAACCCAGTAATACCGAAGTTCGCCTTTTTCTGTCCCTCTCCTTCCCCCATACTCTCTCTCTGCAGACATCGACGGCGCCTCCTCCGCCCCTCGCAGATCCCTCCCGACCACACGTCCTCCACTCTGAGGAGGTCACTACTGTCTCTAGTGCCGAGACCGGAACGGGACACTATCGGAACGATTAATTACAGAATGTGTGCTGTAGCAGCTACCACGCGTCGCCCACGCCCCTCGGCAGATGTCGAGCGACGCTGCCTAAAGTGAGTGGTGTTGGAAACACCACTGCAGACGTTCAGTGTTGTAAGAGACGTCGGCGTGTTGGGGGGTTACGGTAGTCTCCAATTGTCGACGTTTACTACACCACTGTAGACATCGGTCGTGACCGTCATCGAGCCGACGACACCCAAGGAGGCCGAGGATGTGGAGGAGGGCAAGAGGATCGAATTCGTCGCCGGCCTACTCGGGGGTACGGTAACTAGTTCAGTTTGCAATTGGACCGGACGTCAGTTTGCGATTTGGTCTGGATCAATGATCACTGTTAGGGCGGTAGGACAAAAATAGATAGTCCAGATCACCTTGAGGGGAAGCGAGAGAGTGGGCAGTCGGAGAGAGTCCGGACAGTCCGAGATAGAGATGATGACGTCACGTGGACAGTGTTCTTTTCTCCCTTGTTCCCTTGCTCGTCTTCTTCCACCCCCGCC
>JACMIG010002780.1:0-14114 GCA_014805385.1 Levipalatum texanum | reverse complement strand
CCCCCCCCACCCCCCCCCACCCCAGCCCCCCCCCCCCCCGCCCCCCCCCCGCCCCCCACCGGTGGGGAAGGAAAGAGATGGGAGTTCTGATGATATCATGAACTCGGAAACATGCGCTGATAATGAGACTTGTGCCGTTTACAAATGAGCACATTTCTATGAAAAATCGCTCATGAGATGTCAGTGGTATCAGACCACGTGAATTGCTGTAACATCAATTTGATTTTTGATCACAAAGATTTGAATACGGCGATAACTCCCTGCTAACGCCGACTGTGAGGACAAGGGAATTCTTGTAATACTATCAACGTTGCCGACATATTAATAATTGTTATGCAGGTCCTCAACCAAGCCGACGAATCATCGCTCGATTTTGTCTGCAAGCAGATCGACCCCGATGAGCTGTTTGGAAATGGTGAGAGGAATTGGAGAAGAAACGATTGGAGGGGGAAGGGAGTATGTGGGTGTTAGGGGAAAAAGGGTTGCCGTTTTTGAAGTCGAGGTCCATTTGTTCACAGCGAGGAGTATTTCGAATAATAAGTCTTACAGGTGGTGACGGCGGCCTGTCTCAGCCCGTTCTCCTCTCCCTCCTCCAGCAACTGAGCTACCGACTGGAGAATGACACCGACCTCAAGTTCAGGTAAGGTTGAAAAAATCTTGCGTTCGGAGGCAACCCGGTGCCTTTGGGCAGGGCGGAAATTAGTAATAGCCCAGTGCAATTCAAGGGGAATGCGAAATGGTAAAATATTTGCAATGGAAAAGTACTACATGTATGGGAGGTGAGAACTGAGATTATTGTTTGGATTTCGAAACAACCCGGTGATTTGCGGCCTGATTGAAATTAGTAATATCCCCGCGCAATTCACGGGCTAATAATAGATTCACAACAAATTCAAGACAAAAAACTAATGAAAGGTGTTATGATCGGCATAGTATTAGTTGTGGAGGAAGCCCGTTGACCAACGCGATAAAAACTACCAAGGGCACTAATTATTCTGCCCTTTATAGAAGTAAACGAGAACTTCGTGTTTTTCTCATGTTCCTCCCACAATAAAAACAGGTGAACTGAAACCACGTTGAATCTATTTAGTATAGATGATTCTAAAAATATAATCGTAGAACCGAACAAAAGAATGTATACAAAATTAACAAAATCTAATAATGCCCTATCTACAGATACATCGAGCACGTGATGGAGGCTCTGCAGCCCTTCGATGACAGCATATCCCTCCACGTCCCCAAGGTCGTCAACCTCATAAACGACAGCCTTAATGGTACGACGATTTTCGATTCTGGCCATACGGTAGATTTGGGATCCTTCTGTGACATGCCGCAGATAGTAGGGAAAGTTTAATGTTCACGAACATCGTTGGCATGAAACCAGGGGAATTCCTTCAGCATTTTTTTGTGTAAAGAGGAACGGATTCGGGGGAAGAGTTAATATGACGATGGCAGCCATTTGATCTCTACAGAATTCCAACTGCGCACGCCGAACCCGGGCCTGAAGCGACAGGCGCGCGTCATAGCACAGCTCGTGCGGAATATTATGAAGTGAGTTGGGGGAGTCCAGTGCCCCCTCCCCCTCCCCCCTCCCTGGTGTCATTGATCCATGTAATTGATCCATTACAGAACTCCTCTGCCCTTCCCAGCTCCCATGCTGCACCACTCAAAGTGAAACCCTTCCCTTTTCTTCCTAGCTAAATTCCCTAGAAAAACGGCCCATTCGTTTCCTTTATCGCTGACCCGTAAGCATCTCCTCTCTTCTTTCAACGACTTACAACCAATGCTCACATGGCTGCATTTCTTCAGCTCATGTTCTGATTTTAAGAGCCTTTCCCTTTTTTGCTTTTCTAACTTTTCCCTCTCTCCATCAAAATGTTATTAATATCCGCGTCAATTTATCCTGTAACAGGATGTTAAACCCCCTGGAGCATATAGAATATTGGCTTCCTTTTCCGATACACCACTCTGATGCGCCTGCGTGAAATTAGACTGACCTGTTAAGTTTTTTTCTACTCTCTAACATCATTACAGTAATCCAGAACAGTTTCATTTTCTCGCGATTGTCAATAGTTGCGCATGACTGATTCCCTCCAATAAAAAAAAGAAGTAAAAATAAGGAAAATCTGCTTGAAAACCCTAAAAAGGCAACAATCTGCTTGAGTTGAGCCGCTCTGTACGATAGATTAGTCTGTGTTCGTGTGTGTGTTAATACTACTGTATTTTGTTTAAGATTTATTTATTTCGCCTATAGCTCTCTCTGCATTTATCGATCGCTGATCTACACGTCTGTTTTTCCGCGGAAGATAGGCGATTCGATAGATGAGACCACATTTGTACCGTATTCTCCTGGATTGATACCAGATGGCTAGTTGGATCGCGAAATGGTTTCCACTCTGGCACGCGATGAGGCCTGATGTATTCAATTCCTTCCCTGACTTTCACCTCCTCCTCGCATTACAGTAATGTCTTACTCTCTTTGCACTTCCACACCGACGCTGTTTTAATCAGTTTGCTATGTTTTATTGGCAGCGTTGTTACTTTCACCGGGGATTTTATTCGAGAATTGGCGTGTTATCCCTGTGAGAAGATAGATTGGTCAAAGGTTTCTCCGTCAGATGGGCCACAAGTCTCGCTTGGTGTCGCTTCCTTTTCACCGAATTCCCCTCTCCACCCCTTCCCCTCCTCGTCCTTTTCACACTCGTTTTGTATACTGTTTATGAAGCCACGCCACCCCGTAACTCTCTGCTGGCGGTTGGCGAACTAATTTTTGTACACATGCATTGTATCGACGCAAAAATTATCAAAAATCCTAAAAAGTAAAAAATTTGTGCGACAAAACCGAATAAAAATTAAAAACGCACAGTCCATTGTGTTTTGAGCACAACACGGGAAAGGTTCATCAAGCGGATTCAATCGGATCGTGTTGCCGGTAGGGAATGAGAGGCCAGATCTGTTTTGCAGGAAACAGGAATCTATCACTTTTTGCATTTTTGTAAACGTAATTATGATGATGTGAAACGCGAAAACACCCAGTATCGTGGTCACGAAGAATTCATTTTATTCAAGAAGCCGAGCAACGAATTACCTGAGCCATTATCTCCCATGTATTAGTGGAATTCCGACACGCCAAAGTGCCATGATTCAGGAGGAATCGGCCACGCAGTCACTTCAGCCGAATTGGAATTTTATTTCAATCATCAACTCGAAAACGTCTGAAAACTGATTTTGCATGCACATTTACGTAGACGAACATGGAACTGTCTGGAATTTCGTGGGTGGGGTATAAAAGCCGAGCCAGACACCGATTTCATTCATTCGAGTCTCGTCTCGTCGGCAGCTGAAGTTCTAGTGAGTTCTCTTTTCTTTTTCTCCCCCTTTTCCTAGTCTGACCCACTATCCCCCAACCAAACCCATCGCACCCTTCCCCTGACCCACTGAACCCTTGTTGACCCGCCATACCTTCTCTTTGCCTACCGTACCCTCCGCACTCATTGTCAGATCATGCCTCTCGTCGCTGATCCCCCGACCGCTACCGTGCCCGCCGCTGGAGGAGTCTCCAACCACGTCATCACCAACGGCGAGGCCGACAAAGTCATGTTCAAGGTACCGTAATTTGGGCTAGCGCTCTACTCCCTGCCCTATACTTTCCGTGATCTAGCTGACCCACCGTACTCTCAATGACCTACCCTACCCGTTATTTTTTTACCAAGCGCATTGCTCCCTACCGTACTTTCACTGATCTATCTGACCCACCGTACTCAAACTGATCTACCGTACCCGTTTCTTTGCAGGTGAAGACGTCGAACAACACGGAGTACCGCCTGAAGCAGGTGTTCGGCTTCATCGAAGCGGGAGCAAACACGACTATTGAAGTGACGAGGCTCGCGGGTCCCCCGAAGGAGGACAAGCTCGTCATCCAGTACGCACCCGTACCGGAGGGAGCCACCGACGCAAGCAAGGCCTGGGCGGTGCGGTATCTCGAGGGGGGGATACGGTAGCTTTGAGCCCTGAGCGGAATATTTGCGGAGTACGGCAGTTTTTCGAAAGATGTAAA
Source organism: Levipalatum texanum (assembly GCA_014805385.1). NCBI lineage: Eukaryota > Metazoa > Nematoda > Chromadorea > Rhabditida > Diplogasteridae > Levipalatum > Levipalatum texanum. The sequence continues at coordinate 10,057 of JACMIG010002780.1, read as the reverse complement.
GTGCTGCAAGGATGGTAGTCAGTACGATAGTTGAACGCTAAGCTTGCGATTGATAGTGAAGAGGAATATTGTAGCTGGGTGGCGGAACGGTGGGTCAATACGGGTCGCATAGATACATTTTTCAGGGAGTGTCGCGGGCCGGCGACGTTGTCGTGCCGATCAAGGCCGAGTAGCAAGATCCTACCGTACCCCCTACCGTACTCCTACCGTACCCCCTACCGTACCCCTACCGTACTCCTACCGCACTCCTATCGTACTCCTACCATACCCACGCTCTCTCTCGCCGGGGCGTACTGTACCTGCCTCCCTGCGTCCCCGCGATGATAAAATAGACGTTATGGGCATACAAACAATCGATTTGAAAAACGCATACATAATCGATATGAATCGATTAGAAATGTTTCTGAATTTCCTATGCTTAGCACCAATAATCTCCTTCTTGCGTATTCATCGCTCCCTTTGCTCGTTGATGATTCCATGGTCTTTATCCGTCCTATCCGCATCTTTCTTTCTGTTCTTTTTGGAGAATTTTGGATGGACTGTTCTGCTACTGTTCGTACTTCGTTGGTTATGCCGACCTGCGAGCCTGTAATTTTGATACATGCGAGCATGTCGGCAAATTTCGGCATGCTTGCACGTCTGCAAACTTAACTTCGGCTTCGCCGCCACTGCGCCTTTGGAGGATCAGAAAGCATCCTGGAATGTTTCAAATCATCCTGGAATGTTTCAAAGGAAGATCAAAGATCAATTATCGATTTTTGGGGGTCAATCCCCCGCCTGGGCCGAACTTTTGGCTTTTCTCTTTGGAGGCCCAGGAAACATCGTGGAATCTTTCTAGCCTCTCCAGCGTGAAAGATCAAAGACCAATTATCGTTTTTCGAGGACATGTCTGTATTGTCACCGAACCGTCCCTTTCATTCGATTGCATTTTGTTTACGGATCGAATTTTTTTTACAGATCGCATTTGAACGAAAAAAATGCAACCAATTCAAAAATAAAAGATCGGAAATCTCTATCTCTATGGGTCGAACGGATTATAGTTAGACGCTTTATTAGCTAGCTTCGCTGCAAATAAAATGGTCTTCAATTTAGGTTCGAAAAAATGCTAACAGAATAAAAGAACTGAAATCATTTCTTAGTAAAAATGCAGAAAAAACCTAAATTCGCTGGGGGAATCCCAGGACTTCACTGTTCCAGATACTGACCCAGCCCACAGTTACATAAAGGAGGAGTAGCAGCAGCTTTTTGGCCCCAGACGGAGTGCACTTTCCCCATACGTCTACGCATTGAAAACAGCCTAAAAATTTTTTGTCGATAAAAACGACACGACTAATACGACTGTCAGATGCATCTTTTGCATCTGCTTCGAAACCATCCGCAAATTAGTAAGCTTTCCACATTTGGCAGATCGCCAAAAATCGGAAAGTTTGCCTCCATTTTTCAAAACTGTTCTTGCGATAAAAACACTCTTTTCCTGATTGTTCTTTCTCATTGTCCACGGCAGTCTCCCGATTCAGGTACTTCGGGAGTCCCGAATGCAACATCGATATGTCCGCTTCGACCCTTCCTAAGGACCGCGGCGCAATCATGCCAAGTATACATTTTTTCATAACTGATAATAAATATGAGTGGCGAAAATAAAAAAGTTAATGATTGTATTAATAATTATTTTTCAGTGGCAGGACCCCTTCAGCAGACGGTGACCGACGCGCTCATCTCCATCATAACGGACAACCTCACGGTTTACTTTTATCTATCTAATTTAATTGGCGCTGATTCCCGCTCCCCTCGAAAACTAACTGTTGAACTCTGTAGATCCCGGCTACGTTCTCTGCCGATGTGCGCGCTGCGATGAGAGCGAATCCTGCGGAACAATTCTTGTTCCCTCTCGTCAACGTATGAATTTGGGATTTAATCACCCTGAAATATCACGCGCTAAAATGTAGAAAAAAAAGATCAAACTAATTATTTCACAATAGAGAGTCTTCGTTATATACCTGGTTATTTCGAAAAATAAATTTTACAAATGCTTTATTGGTATTATTATTTATATTATTGATATGGTTTGTATTGATGCTATTATTTATTTTTCCGATAACTTTCAGTGCGTAATCATGCTGGTGGAGAAAGTGCGGGAGCACTATGGAATCGAGGTCGTGAAGACCGAGGAGCCTGAGCCACCAGCGGCCGATCCACGGTACCCGGAGTTGTCGGAAGTCATTGCTGCACGATTATAGCGAGTACTATTCGAACTGATTCATAGTAGTGCCAGTTGATTTTACAACTAAAATGAGAATGGCGATGCGAATTCGACAACTCAGTTTCTGCAAGCATTACTATTGTTACGGCCTCGCAATCAAGAAATGTAAAAAATTGTGCAGCGCAGGCTGAATGGTTATTGTCAGGGATCGCGGCAGGCAGCCACGTCGGTCTCGATCTGGCTCGCGTACGAAGTCCCGTTCGCCGCCACCTCCCTCATTCGGGGGGTATGTTGCTTGTGGACGGGGGCTTGGTATGTGTAAAGACATTCACCCTCCCTTGACGCTCTATCTATTAGAGCCATACTCATTGTCGGCATCGAAGATACTACACTCTCCCGCCTCTCTCCCATTCCTGGCTCCGCCCTCTATCTGCCACTCTTGGTAGACTCTCCGGTATAGAGTACCCTTGTTCCCTTCTCTCTGGTCTCTCGGATAGAGTTATTCCCGCGGACGGACGGTCTAACATTCGGATAAGTGTAACGGTAATAAAGGATCTTTCTCTAATAACAGCATTCTACCAACAGCATCTAACCCATAAATTGTCAAACTATTTTTATGGAAGTCCGCTCTGTATGTTTATGTGCCCAATACAATTCTCGTGATAGGGTCAATAATTTCTTTTATTCATTACAGTGATCGCGGGAGGCAGCCGCGTTGGTCTCGATCTCGCTCGCCTACGAAGTCCCGTTCGCCGACACCTCGCTCCGCTTTCAGCGGGTAAGTTGTTGTGCACGGATGAGGCATGTTGATAGTAGTGGATATATGCCGCCTCCGTTGTATTGCAAAAAAATAAAAACATGCAGCTTTAAAAAAAAGCTTTAAAAACGTTTTGCATTTGCTTACTTTGCGCACCATAATGAGGCCGTTTAGTGTTAAAGGATGAACTCGCTTTACATAAAAAGTTAGCTAAAATTGATTTCAGAGACTCCATGAGTTATGTACGTATCTTTTTGAAGGCGATCTCGTGATCAAGGCCGGGCTGGCGATCAGGATCGGGCACATATTAAGTTCATGTCTCCCTCCCGAAGTCGTTCAAGAAGTCCACCACCCAAGAAGCAGTTCTCGGACAATGTGAGCTCAATGTCATACGCGATCATATCGAAGTGCAGACATCGAAGCCGAAGGGCACTGCTCTCTTCGGAACTGATTATGACGCAGATACGGCCAAGGAGACAAGTGGATGGGGGGAACCACCAAACGGAGGTGGCAGAGGATGGGGAGGACAGCGAGGCAGAGGTGGCAGAGGAGGATATGGAGGTACACATTTATTTATGGGTCGTGTCAGAAATTATTGCGTCATCAAAAATTCGAATGATATAAATAGCCCCCATGCGCATGAAAAATTGAAAGTCGCTCACAACGCGTAGTCAAGCCTGCGACCGGGGTTTTGGTCGACGAAGAAAACCCCGGTCGCAGGCCAGATTGCGCGTTCTGTGCGCAGTACATACCTCAATTTACGTTTTTTATGTACATGGTGGATACAGTACCGCTCATTCTCGCTGTAGTAATAGGTACTCGGAGATACTCAGAGTACTCCAAATACTCCAAGCCGTCGTAGGAGACAGGAAATTTTTTTTAGAAAGTTTCCTTTTTTGGAGTAGTATGTTGCCTGCCCGAAAACTACAGCACCGAACTCGCCCAAGAAAATCATTCATCATCCTAAAAAATTATCGAAAATTAATTATTTTTGAATTTCCCGCGGTACACGAGTGAGCTTCTGCAATTGTTCTGGGGAATTTCACTCGTACACTGCGGGAAATTCAAAATAATTAATTTTCCTGGCGCGTACGACGGTTTGGAGTTTTTGGAGTACTCCGAGTACCCATTACTGTAGCGAGAAAGAGCGGTACTGTATATAGCTGTGGTCTCAGGACGTGGCAGGGGCGGCGGTTACGGTGGAGGAGATGGAGGAGGATTTGGACGAGGAAGAGGATTCGGAAGGGGTGGAGGAAGAGGAGGTCGAGGATTTGGAATGGGCGCATACTGGTTGGTTCTCACTTTGAAGTTTCCTGACCTGACAGTGTGAAACATAAAAATAAATACAATGCTAAGCTTTGCAAGATGCAAAACCGTCACGAAACCTATATCATTATTTTGCAATAATTATTGATCTTTACCGGCTCACATTCACATTGAGTGTTGATTTATCTGGTTCTTATCTTATAAGCAGAGCGTATTGTATCCTGGAATCCTGAAAACGGTCTCGATTTAATTTCTCAAATATTTTTTCGGTTGAAGAACTACCATCCTTCTTAGAACGCTTTATTTTGTGTATTGCAGATTCTTCCCCAACTTGGAGCGTCTCTTCGGCAGATATCCGTTTTCAATGTGATTTTGATCTTGCCTTTTATTTTCTTTATTCCGTTTTTTTTATTTCTTCCGTTTAATATGCGCGAGTGTACGAGGTCAATAAATGCATTACGTGTATATTCATATTCTTGGAATTGGTGAGAAATCGGGGAAACACACTAGAGTGGGGAAACGGTCGTCGATCGTTTTAGACAGCGAATGGTAATTGGATGACGGTGAAGACTCGATTATGATAACGAGACTATTGCTCCGTTAACGATAATTGCCGTTATGATTGCCTCATAATTATCGTTATCCGATTATCGTTATCGAGGCGAAAATGAGGCCAATGAGACTCTTCAGAATACTCATTTGCGTCATTTTCATATGCAGACAACGATTATCGACAGTCTCGGTCTGATTATTCTCATCGATTCTTACACCGTCTGGGAAACCGCGAGACTGGGCGACGCTTTCATTGGGGAAAATGATCGTCTGGTAACCGTCTCCAATTATCGTTATTGGATTATCGTTGTCCATTATCGTTATCGGAGACAGACAAATGACGGTTAAACGACCAATCTCCCCGCTCTAAAACACACCAGGCGTGCGACGGTATCATGGATTTTTAGCTTTTCATTTGCGGCAACTTACAATTAGAGTGTCCTTCTCTTTATTTGCCCCGACCAAGCTGGAATCTTTGAATGTCAAGATAGTTTTAATTACGCTTTAAGTAAGACGGTGAATCCACTGTTTATGGGCATTATCGGCGATCCAAACTCGTCTATTGTGGAGAACCCGAATAGTCCTATCTCCCGCGTCCGGACAATACCGACGGCGGACTGCGTGTATCCTTGTCTGTAATTGATCTTGTCCGGGCGTGGGAATTAGGACGTTTCGGGTTCTCCTAGGCGCTAAACTCTCTCCATTATCTCTCACCTGCCAGACGACGAGAGAACCTCGTTTTCAATGGAGAGAGAAGAGTCGCGTACGGAACGGAATATTAGACGCTTTTGGATCGCCGATAATACTTTGTTTGGAATATCTGAAAACCCGACTCTTAATAGACAGGGTTTCATTTTTGTACATGGACGTCGACAATTGGATCACCGACAGCCAGAGGGAATATAATTACAGCGCGCGAGCGTATTGTCCGGAACGTTCATTCCGCCGAAAATATTTTTTTAAATTTTCTCTGATAGGTAGCGATCTTCCATCCACCAATGCCAGAATAATAATACTTGTGCGAGACTTGAATCGGCTACTTGCCTGGTTTTGGAATTCGCGAATTTTTTGTCGTTTCAAACGTGCGCGCGTGGAAAAGCTTCCTCCCTAAGCTGCAATCGTAGTAATAAGTTTATTTGTATATTTTTATGCATGAGGCAGGGAAAATAATCATGGGCATGAATTAAGAATAATCGGAGGAGATAGGTGGGTTAGCTGTGGGCAACGGACTAGGCATGGAGGCAGGACGGGTAGAGCGCGAGTAGGGACACTCCCTCCGCGCGGCCTTCCTCTCACAATTAGGGCATTTCCCTTGCAACAGCAATTCAGTGGGTGGACTTTTTAAAATCTCGTAGTCGACGAGTCAGGCAAGAATGTATGGATTTTTTTGGACCTATAAAAATAGTACCTGCCGGTTTTGCGTTGAGTGTCGAACTAGAATTGATTGTGGGTCATGGTGGCAGTAATGGTAGCTCCTTGCACGGTACTAAAACACGAATACTCAATTCCAGCTGTCCATGCACTAGTGCCAGAACTGGGCGTGCATCGGACGCCTTCATCGATGCATCGACGACATCATCGAGCGGTGGGAAATACATGGTCTAAGAACGGTGGCTCGCCCCTCTCTTCTTACCGTATCTCTTTTCCTCTTTACATTTCACCTATCCCTCTCCTTTCATCTATCTCCCTCTACTCATTGTCAGAACTAGTTATTTTCATGTTACAGATAACAGAAATATTGTTCATGTCATTTAGTCGTTAGTACCAGACTGTCATCGGTGAGAAAAATATAAATATTCCTGAATTGCAGCGGATCCTCAAGCTCATGATCTCTATTTACCTCGTCGACATTGAGGGATCGGTGATTGATAATCTGCGGACAATTTCTGTGAAAACTAGTGATTTTTTGAATTGCATTGAGACGAAGAACCAGGTGGGTCTGAATCTGAATTCAAATTCAAATAGGTGATCTGACACGGTCTGATGATGTGGAGTAGAATCCGGTTGGCAATGAAACAACTTCTCTTGTGCTACAACATCGTTGAGTTGCTAAATAGTGAAATCTAAAATAACTTTTTTTATTAATTTAAAAATATTATTTTTTCAGAAAAAGATCGGCTTACGGGTCCGCTTGTAACTGAAACAACTTTTTCTTGAGCTACAATGTCGTCGAGTTCCTAGTGCGATCAAAAATTGTATTTTTGCAGAACATTTCCTGCCTCGAGATCGGGTACCACGACGATGCGCAGAAGACGACATGCTTCGCGGGAATTACGCAGCTTGTAAGGCGTCCCTCTCTCTCGCCCTCATCTCCCGTCTTTCCTCTTTCGTCATCCTCCTCTCCTGCCTTTCTTTATCCCCTCGTCATGTTGTCCCCTTCCAGATCGGCTTCAACCACCATCTCGTCGCCGTCGCACCGAAGCCAAGAATGCGGACAATCAGAATGATCAGAGGGAGATTTCCATTCTGGAAAGGGAGGAAACCAGGGATAATGGTGTAACTTCTGGGTGGTTTTCAATGTGAAATGGATACGTCAGATGTAATAGGTCCCTTTCATTTTTTGCAACAAAAATACTATCTGACGCGCAATAACCAGGGGTATTGGTGTAACACAGTGCTTCGAAATGCACAATTCAATTCAACGATGCGATGGACTTCTGGGCATTTAGTTTTTACAACTCATGTTTATCGTGGCACACAGATCTGGATTCCGTGAATGAAGCCAGGGGTTGTTGGCGTTACCCCACTTTCTCAAGACTATTTGATGAACCGCTTGGTTATTATTTTGTAAGCTTGAAGACATGGGATTGGGAGGTAGCGGACATGGTGGAGAGCGCCCTGAGGCTGCGATCCTCGTTTCCTGTGATCTCCGAGAGGAGCGTGGTACCTCGGGCGATCTCTCAAGAATATCACTGTCCTTGTTGCAGAGTATTCGTTCGAAGACTATAAGCGTTCTGACCTAGCACAGGCGCCGAGGGAGAATAATGAGGTGGGTGGGAAAGAAGGAGGGGGGTTGGGCTGGAGAGGAGGAAGGACTGGAGAGGAAATAAGATTACCTCTCCAGTCCTTGTGGTATCCGCGCTCAGCGATTTCACTAAACGCAAGCAAAATATCCGAATTCGATATGTTCACAATTACAGATGAAAATTTTAGAACACGAATTTCTCTGAATATCGTTGTTCGCTCCAGCAAGTGCGGAAGAAGATGTAGGATTCGAGACTTGATAGGAATACCAGCGAGTTTTGCGTCGCTGCGATTTCATAAATCCACATTGAGCTATTGATTTCAATTCCTTTTTTGTTTCGGGTGTTCTAAAAGAGCAATAAATTTAGCTGCACTTAGAGGTGTTGCGGAAAGCAGGTGTTCGCTAACCGCAGCAAGACCGGAATTTTATTATGCTAAATCGCAGAGTGCGATCTCGTTGATGACGATAACGCCGAAGAGTGCGGAGCACCTTCAACTGACCCTCGAGAGGACGCCTCCCTCGGCCCTTCCCCCCGTCGGCCTTCTCCTATCGCCCCGAACTGCACCCACGAGGGAGATGAGTGGAGGTGGAGAGAATCAGTGAGTAGAGGGGGAGGAGGAGGGAAAGAGGCAATTCGACCCGGAACCAGGTGGTCTAATGCAGCGCGCTATTGTAATTGGGTTACAACAATTATAATAAGTAATTTAGAACAGATAATTTATAAGATGTTAAATAAAGAAGGGCCCTAAAGTAACATTGCAAGGGGTTGGGGGAAGAACGGATTTGATCGGATGTTTCGCCCCCTTGGCTGTGACAACCGGTCCTACCCTCTGTGGACGGGGGAACAATGTTTTCGATTAATTCATCGCAGGTTTTTTTCTCGAATTTACCAATCAACAACGCTTCTGAAAACTAGAAGAGAGTGGGAGCAGTGAAAAAATCGGACACATGCCGCACGTTTTTCGCCCCGGATTAGGGTGGCATATTTTGGAGAAGGAGGGTGGTTGCGTAGAGATGCCAATCAGGCGGTTTGCGTGCACACGGTTGGAGATAATTGGAGTTTTTTTTAGATCGCTGGCCGATCAAATTGAGCAAAAATATTTTTTAAAAATTCAACTTTCAGATGGAGCAGCTGACGATGCGAGTGGTGAGGTCGGATGCTGAGCGACGCGCCGCCGCAATCACCAACGAGAGCATCCTCGGGATGCTGGAGTTAATCAGTGGGTGGACTTTTTTTAGACTTATATCGAATACCGATCAATTGAATTTAGAATAATTGCGCTACGCGTGAAACGGCGGCGCTCCTGTTTTATTAGCTCTTGATTTTCGGAAAATTTACGGGTTTTCAATTGTGGACAACGGGATTATCAGTCAGCACTCTTAGTATTAAGTTTAGCTCGAATATTCACATGAAATTAATTAAGAGCATGAATTAGGGACACTAACGAGGATATGAAATTTCAAGCGTACGTTATTCTCTCCGGCTTCCAATTCTTTCCAAGAGGCAGATTAGGAGAGTTAATTAACGAAGGAAATAAACAAAGTATGGGAATACACTTCTGGACTCGGATAATACCATTATTCAGCCCGTGACTTCCGTGACCCTCTCTTCCGATGAGACGGCAATCGTCATTTCGGATGCGAACGGAACGGTAAGTAATAGAAGGATGTTTTATTTTGCGCCATGCGAAAGCCTCAAATCAAATCTCTCGATTCCCACGCAATTCTAAAATGATAAGAAACGCCGATTCGCCGGGTTTTGTGGCTTGTCTGAGTTGCGAGTTATTTTTCTGACAATGTTTGCAAGAAAAAAACGATCATTTTGCTTCGATTAAAATATAACCAGGCGGTTTCTTGCGCTCGATACTCGAGTGAAGGACGTCTAAAATACACTTCTCATCGTTAGGCCCCTTGCCTGAGCAACCTTCCTCCAAATACTGCCTCAATTATTGAATCGTAGAGGGAGGGAAGGGCGGGAGACGAGAAGATGAGAATAAGAGAAGAGAAGAAGGGTGAACAAATGTTGACTTTCAATTGTGGCAACGTTCAAGACAACTTGGTCGAACCAGGTGTACTGACACAGCGCGAAATTGTAATAGGGCTGCAAGAAAGTTCATTGATCAATAGATTGAATTTGTTAGTCCCACCAAAAAAGCAACTCCTGGAAGAGGGCTGGCTATGAAAAATGGATGCGCTGTCACACAATTTTCGCCCTCGATGGGGGTAGCAAATTTGAAGTGGCGGAAAACATGGTCGAAAAGCATTGGGCGGGGGCGAGGGGGGGGGGGGGGGGGGGGGGGGGGGGGGGGGGGTGGGG
>JACMIG010002778.1:0-14118 GCA_014805385.1 Levipalatum texanum | reverse complement strand
ACGGTTCCCGATTTATCTTCAGTGAAATAAATACAAAAGGTGTTATAGGTACAGTTGTTAAAGTGAGTACAGAACAGAACACAACGTGAGATCCGATGTAAACGATCGATGGAGGGCATTGTATACATTCGGGGAAGGGATGATGAAAGGGCTTATCCTCCGAATCCGTAGAGGGTGCGACCCTGGCGCTTGAGGGCGTAGACGACGTCCATGGCGGTGACGGTTTTCCTCTTGGCGTGCTCACAGTAGGTGACAGCGTCACGGATGACGTTCTCGAGGAAGACCTGAAAGAAAAATGCGAAATATTAGTTTAGAATTATTAACAATTTTGAGCCGATAATGCATCATCGAAACATTTAGTCACTTCACTGGAGTAGTAAGCTCCGGTTGCGAAACCGCATCTCGCATTGGTCATTCCGTGCACACAAAGAAGCACCGAACACAAGCGAGGAGAAAAATCGATACTACCTCTATCTCCCCTCCCCAGTCCAGTTTACATGCAATAAAAACAGCTCCCTATGGGAAGAGGCAAGAAACAATTACCTTGAGCACGCCGCGGGTCTCCTCGTAGATGAGGCCGGAGATGCGCTTGACACCACCACGGCGGGCGAGGCGGCGAATGGCGGGCTTGGTGATGCCCTGGATGTTGTCGCGCAGAACCTTACGATGGCGCTTGGCGCCTCCCTTTCCGAGTCCCTTGCCTCCTTTTCCGCGTCCAGACATCTTGCTGCTACAAAGCATGCGAATTGAAGAGTTTGACGAGAAAGGAATTTCAGCGCGATATAATGTAACGAATGCAGAAACGAAACGCCCGATAGCTAAAAACGACGCACACGCGAACGCGGTACTGTGATCTTTTATACCCAGCATGCTAACTGCAAACCACGCAAGGACGCATCAAAAAGAGAAGCAACGCGGTCGCGACGCGGTTGATGACCCACGCAAGGATGCTCACGGAATCCACGTTTTAGGATTTCATTTTACGATCAGTGTATCCTTGCGAGGGCTTCAAGTTGAGGCGCGAGAATTTCACGTTTGAACTTGTTCATGTCTTTCTTGTTGATTGTTCGCGGCGCGGCGCGACGACATGATATGGCCATTCCCATTTGTGCATTACGTGGTGTACATTGCTACATTGCATCGGTAGAAGCATGTGCACCATTATTCCGTGCAATTTCTATAGCATACGCGCTATGAGCGATACCGAAGAGCCCCGTGAGGGAAGGACGAGCCCGGAAGCCGTTGATGAAACCAGCCATGGAGAAGAAGGTACTCGCATTCATTTGTTTATTTAATTATTTTTGCGTCCTTGCAGGAGACGCTTCGGTTGCGGACGCCTCCATGGCCGTGAATAGGTCGACGTGGATTCCCGATGAGGATGAGCAGGAACAGCTCCACCGCATGGAATCGGAGTTTGATGAGGCCGATAAATTCGAGCTCTCCATGGACGTGAGTTATATTGAAATTGTCATGTTGCTAACGCATACTGCACACTCCGTTAGAGGCCGAAATCAGAGGCATGTTCAATACGAATATTCCGAGAAAAAAATCATTTGAAGTTCGGGGACGGCAACATCGTGTATGGCTCGAGGGTGAGTCCGAACACATCGCCCGTCGCTCCGTCGGATGCCATGGAGGATGTCGTTTCCCCGTCACCTTCCACTCCTGCGTCGATAACCTCCGACGGGAAGAGGAGAAGCGAGGTATCATAATGTACAATTCCAAGCTATTTCTGCTGGCACATTTTCGGTGTACGAAAATTAATTCTGACGCACTTTGCATTTATGCAAGTAGTAATGCATAGTACTGGCCTACCTTCAAACCTGAAAATAAATCGATAATGTTTTAAGAGACGCTTCTTTCCCTCGCCTCTCTTTACATCGGCACCGTCGCAGAAGGGTGAAACTCTCAGTAGGCAGCCCGCCCAGCGCCGTTCGAAGGCGAGTCCGGAAAAGGAGAGGATGGCAGCGGAGGAGGCGAAGAAGGTGAAGAGGCCCAAGTCAGCGTCTCCTGGAGACGTCTTCGACTTTGATATTTCGAGAAAAACTAATATTACGAGAACAAAAAATCATATTTGAAGTTCGGGGGCGGCAACATCGTGTGTGGCTCGAGGGGGAGTCCGAACGCCTCGTCCGTCGCTCCTTCGGATGCCATGGAGGGTGTCGTTTCCCCGTCACCTTCCACTCCTGCGTCGATAACCTCCGACGTGAAGAGGAGAAGCGAGGTATCATAATGTACAATTCCAAGCTATTTTTGCTGGCACATTTTCGGTGTACGAAAATTAATTCTGACGCACTTTGTATTTATGCAAATAGTAATGCATAGTACTGGCCTACCTTCAAACCCGCAAATAAATCGATAATGTCTTAAGAGACGCTTCCTGCCCTCGCCTCTCTTTACATCGGCACCGTCGCAGAAGGGTGAAACTCCCAGGAGGCAGCCCGACAAGCGCCGTTCGAAGGCGAGTCAGGAAAAAGAGAGGATGGCAGCGGAGGAGGCGAAGAAGGTGAAGAGGCCCAAGTCAGCGTCTCCTGGAGACGTCTTCGACTTTGATGAGAACGAGGAAGATGAGAGGTGATTGATTTATTGACTGGCTGTTTCTATTGATCGATCTATTCGTTTATTTATTTCAGACTCCCTAGTCGCTATTCGCTGAGCAAGTCCGTCGTCCCCGTCGTCGAAGAGACGGCCGTTGCAGGAAGTGGCCCCAAACTTTCGACCACGCCACTCCGTCGCACCCCGAGGACCAAGCTTGGCACCATCAATAAGTAAACTTCCCGGATAAAGTATTGCTAGTTCGTCTGGAACTAGCATTCCTTCCCTCGATATTTGTAAGAATATTTAGCGATCAAAATATGTTTGCTTTGCTTTAAATTCAAATCATTCCCCTAAAAGTGTTCTTAGTGAAAGTTCTCAATACAGTTTCGTATATTCTCGCCAGCCCTTGTCATACACCCCTCACTATTCCGATTATCACAATTCTGTTGAATTTGCACTACTTTTTCGACTCGATCTCGTTTCCACCTTTTCATACAATTTGATATATTTGCACCAATCCGTAGCGTATTGTCAAAAACAGTTTGTCTTCGAGTCTCTCATGTTGTACATACTACAATTTTCGAGATAAATTAAAGTTGGAAGCTATTAACTGCGTTGTTATCCACGGATTTCATCTTCATCGCGAACTGGAATCACGGGCTGCTCGGTCCCGCGAGGAACATCCTTGCTTCCTCATCCTGTTTACGCCACTCTTTTCCTATAGCTGCCTGCAACCTCCTCCCTTACCTCGCTCTCTTCCCTCTGCTGACAATTTGCAGTATCCACCCTTTCCGTCTCTCCGCATAGCAACGGACCAGCTATTTCGCCTATTTTGGCTCGCTTCAAAATTCTGACGATTTTCTAAGGGTTCTACCTGCAGCGGAGCCGCCGTCTACATTAGCGTCATGTCTAACCAGCCGTCGTACACCACCCAGGTAGCCGTGAGATTTTATTTCGAATTAATGCATAATCTGTTTATTCGAATTTTCAGGAAATATTTGACTTTAGCATATTTACAGTCACATAAAACAACTATGCGCCCTATTAGCACTCCTAATTTACAATTGTACACCGCGCAACCAATGATGGTGAGTAGCTCTCGGAAGAAAGTTCCAAATAATCTGTCGTTGCTGTGTTGCGGATGTTCTTTTTACGAAAGACGATCTGCATCAGTTCGAATAATGAAACCAAATATAAAAATGCAGGCGGCTCCGCCTGGTGCCCTTCCTCCACCAGCTCCTCCAGCCGTCATGATGATGATGCAGGTTTGTAGTTCACTAATTTAGACTATCGAATCAATCGATTTTCCCCATTCAGGGCTTTGCTGAGCCGACGACCGAAATTTTCTACGAGGATAACGCCGATGACAATTCGGTGCCGGATATTCAGGTAAACACCATTTTCCTTTTTCTGTCCTATCATTCCGAATATATTATATTTACGATTTCCATTATTTGTAGAAAGTGACGAAGAAGAACAATACGCTGCCCATCTGGAGTAATCAGAAGACGATGAACCTCAACGGACTCGTCCTCGAAAATATCCTCCAGGTTGGCTCCCTCAGTTCCCATTAACAGCGCAGTTGTAGTGAACGAAAGGTTGACGCACTCAGCTAATCTTGAATATCTCTAGCTTCCTTGCAGTGCACGTACTTCAAGCAGGTGCTCGCGGATAAGAGTACGTATCAGCAGATCGTTGATGAGGTGTACATGCACGTGGGTTTGTTTAAAAACCGATTTATCCTCCTTTTCAAAAGATATATGTTCCGTATTTTTCCCATAAAAATGACACTTTTAGGTTCGCCATCTCGAACCGTGGGAGAAGGGCACGCGCAAGGTTCAAGGGATGACGGGCATGTGTGGAGGGGTCCGTTATTTATGTATTGTAATAATATGACGACTTCTCAAAATATTCGTGAATTTCATTTTCCGGCTACGAATAAATTAGTCGGCGAAAAAAGTAATTTAATTGGGATAAACGTAATTTAAAATTTAGGTCCGTGGCGTGGGAGCCGGTGGTGTAATTTCGTCCGCGTTTTGCCTACTCTACAAGTTCTTCACCATCCGCATCACCAGGTACGGAGGAAAGAGTGAGTCCAGTTTCGATTTATGCTCCATTTTATTTTTTCAAAGAAATGTCAACATCGATTCCATCGGCCTCGCTTTAGTTCTCAAATTTGATTTCTAGACTATTTGCCGACTGAGCGAATCATCTTGTTTCGTTCTTAAAAGTGCGAGTACTTTTGGGATGGCTTTTATTTATAATTGTAATCGTTAGTGAAATGCATTTCCCCAAAACTTACAGGAAGCAGCTTGTGTCGATGATCAACTCGACGCAATCGGAGTATCTGCGCGCGATGGGATTCATGTACATTCGGTACTGCCAGCCTCCCGCGGACCTCTGGAACTGGCTGGAGCCCTATTTGGTAAGGGTTTTTAAAAAATATTTTGGTGTTATTTCATTATGACTTATTCATGATATTCCCTTGTATTGAAACTTCATTAGAATTTCATCTAGAAGGAATCAATTTAAATGAAAATTATTTATTTTATTTTAAATTTTCCAGGACGACGAAGACGTGGTAGACGCGCGATCTGGCGGCGGCGACGAAATGACATTCGGGCAGGTGATTTTTGGTTCCTCGTTAATAATAATTTTATAAAATTATAATTTTATAATATTGATTTCTCGTGTAATATTTGTTTTCTTCTATTGGAATGATTTTAGGTCTGCCGTATGATGCTGACGAAGCTCGACTGGTACGGCACGCTCTTCCCTCGCATCCCGGTGCCCATTCAGGTGCGTTTATCGCAAATATTGTATTCCCAGGCGATTTGGTGTCGCTTGAACACGTCAAAAGAGATACAAATATGTAATGGTGACTGAAGATTGCACTGAAATTCAGTACAAAAATGCGGTCTAGCATCCTGTGATGGATTGATATTGTCACGAACCGCACAATTGAAATAAAACAAAATTCCCGTTCTAGAAGGAGATCGACGAGAAATTCCGGGAGCGAAATCGGGCTGTTCTCGAGGAGGCGCGGGCTTACGAGGATATGCGGCGAGTCTTATCTCTCTTTCCCCCCTCTTCCGTCACCTCCAAATTGGAGGCTTCAACCCCTCCCGCTTCACCCATCATGGTCCTCATCGTTTCCTTCTGTAGATTCGACGATGACCGCAAGCGGAGAGCATCGCCATCGGGGCGCGGAGATGAGAAGAAGGCACGGGTGAGCCGGAGGAAATCTCAAAAATATTACCTCGATTAATTCTATCCAAATAACGAATTATTGCGGCTCTAATTCGCATGGTCGCTCGTTTCTGGTACGATGGTGCGGGTGTGATGTTGTGCTTGTCACACTGTGAATACGATGACGTCGCTTAGGATGACGCAGCCGCAGAGGATCGTTCCGACATTTCTAAAAGCTTCATTCTACTGCAACCATGAATTTTTGGGTTTTGCAAGAACTGAAAGAAGATCCATTACCGCGTTTCATTTCAAATTCATATAGCTATGATCTGCGGTCTTGACTCGCCTGGTCCCTTGGGCAGTGGAGAACAACGCATTTCAGAAGGTCCGCTGTGCCCACCACCTCCGCCACCACCACTGCAGGAAGCATCGAGCGGAGTGCCCTAAGAAGTCCAAGGCGTGAGTACACCTCCCAATTCTCGTCTCCTATGCATAGATGGTTCCCTAAAGGGTCGAAGTAAATTTCCCAGCCCAAAACGAATATTGCTCGCCGAACTCTACTGTTGTTTCGATACTCGGGCATTCTTCATCACACCTAACGGCGGCAAGCTGCTGGACTTGTTCCCGTCTGCTAGTGCAAAAAAAGCCCCTTGCAAATTCGAGCATCAAAATTTCGACCGCGGCAGGACTTGAACCTGCAGTCTTCGGCGCCGGAAACCGACGCCTTATCCATTAGGCCACGCGGCCGACGATTCACACAACATCCCTATTCACTTTGCAGAGCTCGGGCGGAGAAGGAAGCAGAGGGCAAGAACGGCGATGCACCGCACGGGGCCGATGGCAACGGCAGGATGGAGGAGTAGCCTTTAGAATTCCCGGTGTCAACATTAGCTGACACATTTCTAGTGCATGCTAAAACTCTTTTCATGCTTTTTCATTATTGTCGTTAATTTCTCCGCAGTTGACTAATTTGAAATCAAATCACACTACACCATCGTGCGAAGTTATATTTTTCTAGGATTGTCCCTTAGAATGTCGTTGAGTCTCGCTCGGTATTTTTTTAGTTGTGTCGCTCGTTTTCCTACGAGAAATGCTCTTCTCGGATTCTCCTGGTTGAACAACATGTGATTATATTTTTTTTGTTTCCGCGATTCTTCGCACACTCCTCGCGTTGTACATTATCGGAAAGTGATCTCGTTAACGTTATTCTCCCATCCTTCGATAGTTTCATAGTCTTCACCAGTCTCGGCGATAAAGACTTTGCGCCAATTTATCTTTTTCTGAATATTTATTTGCTATCAGTTGTCGAGCAACTGAGCGAGCTATCTGACTTGTGAGAATGACGAGCTTATTTAAAAATTGAGCCTCAAGAGTTTCAGAAAATGTCCGGAAACTGGTGCCTGATCGAGTCCGACCCTGGAGTCTTCACCGAGATGCTCAGCGGGTTTGGCGTCAAGGGAGTTCAGGTAAACCCTCCGACCTCGTCTCTCCCCCTCGATCTTATGGGGGATGGAGAGGTCTATTGCTATTTGCACATTCTTAGGGGACACGAATCCCGCTTTTTGTACCTCGCTAATGAGCCTATCATTTTTCAAAGGACACTGGTCGTTTTTTTCCGGCTATTAAGTGATGCTTTTAAACATATTTTTATCGACTCCCACATACCCATTCCTACGTGATAAAAATAAAATAAAATAAAAATTATCATGTTGGATCACGTTGTTAATTTTACATTCTGCAGATCGAGGAGCTCTACACGCTGGAGGAGTTCGAATTCGAGAAGCTTCGGTGAGCATTGATTATTATCTTTCCTATTGCTCCAAGTTGTTGACGCATCTAACGTGCTCCTGACTTCAGCCCGGTCTACGGTCTCGTCTTCTTGTTCAAGTACCGTGGAAGCGACGACTCCACGGGAAAGCCCGCACCCGAAGCCCCCGTCTTCTTCTGCCAGCAGGTGAAGAGGGCATGAGAACGTGGGCGAGGTAGCGAAAGTAAGAAGAATCTCTGAAAATTGACCATGACGAGGAGGCGCTTCTGGACCACGTGAATTGATGCTCGTTTGTTTCTGTTCATCCGTTATTCAGGGCTGATTGTAACGCTCCCCGTTTGCAGGTGATACAGAATGCGTGCGCCACCCAGGCCATCATCAACCTCATCTTCAACCTTGACAAGGAGAAGCACCCCGAGGTGGGATTTTCGTCCATTAATTTGGAATGTGAATTCAATTGTTGTAAAGCACTGAATGTGTTTCAGACAATAAATATGAATCAGATCGATTAATGTATCATTCTTGTTTTTTTCTCTTCACAGACTCGTTCCCCTCGAAACTCATTGCACCTATTATTGTTACATAGATCCTCAAACAACCTGCTTTCTTGAAATGCGAAATTTCGTGCAGATCGAAGAATATCTTCTTCTCTTGCAGGTCGATCTCGGCGAGACGCTCACCGAGTTCAAGTCCTTCAGCACAGATTTTGACCCCCAAGTAATCATTATTTCCGTTTATCTGACATCAGTAATCTTCGTTTTTTTCTTAGCGCTTGACCTTCAGCCGAGTAAAAAAACCTTGCAGACCCGCGGCGAGTGCCTCTCCAACTCCGAGCCCATCCGTACGGTGCACAACTCGTTCGCGCGCCAGCAACTCTTCGAGCTTGACATCAAGGTGGGTGGGCGGAGATACCATGTTTATCTCATAGACCGTAGATGATAAATGTAGTAGTGAAATGATTCATTCCCCCGAACATATTAGGGTGCCCATTCTAAAAAAAACGTCTTTACGTTACCCCATATTTCTATAATATGTTTTTGATTATGATAAAAGAAAACCTGGTAGCTTCGGGCAATCTCGAGCTGGCATTTCAAAATAGCATTCTCACAACATAATAATTCTCTCTCTGGTTCTTTATCTTCGTATAAAAATATAAATTATTTCAGGGTGGAAAGGAGGAGGACAACTATCACTTCATCACGTTCGTCCCCGTCGGTGGCAAGGTGACCTTTATTTTGTTTTGCCAATACAGTTTCAAAGGGGTTTTAGAGGTGGAATATTTTTGGCTCAAACAAGGCGATTCTGTGATGGTAGCATTGATGAATTCTTCTTTCGGCGAATTCGTCTTTCTTTTATTTTTTGACTGTTATGAGAAATGATGGCCAAAACAAGATGTGAACCAATTTTAGCAAATTTGTGTACAAATTTTGCAATCATTCCCTCGACAGGTTTACGAGTTGGACGGACTCCGCGAGTGCCCGCAGGAAATCGGGACGGTTGCCGACGGTGGCGATTGGCTCGACGTCGTCCGACCCGCAATCCAGGAGAGGATCCAGAAGTGAGTGAGGGGCTGGAAGGGCGACGTTTCCCAGTGCACCACCGATTTGGGAAACGCCGAGTTCGTTGTGTAGATTTCGACGGAAATTCTGAATTTTTCGCTCCGGAAAATGGCCAACCATTGAATTGTTCAAAGAAGTTCAGATTTCACGGCAGGAATGACACGTGAACTCCACTGGTACATATGAGGGCCACCATAGAGCTCTGGTGGTCAAATCAACCAGAAGCCGCGAGAATCAGCATCTCGAATTTGCTTGCCGGGTGTAGCACATCAACAAGAATCTTTACATTAACATTTTTGCCAGAGAAATTGTATGGTTTTGTCTGCACTGAAACGAGAAATCCACTGGACGAAATTTAGCGAGAATACGATTCCATTGTTTGGCTGCAGGTACTCCGAAGGCGAGGTCCACTTCAACCTCATGGCCGTCGTGGCCGACAAGAAGGAGAAGTACGTGAGGAGACTCGCGGAGATAACGGAGGTTTGTATGCCATTCATTTATTATTTCTTCATTTTACAGACGATCAAATCATGTAATAAATCCTAGCTAGATATTTGTGAGTAATTGTTTTTCCACTCATGAATGCACCGGGTTTCATTCGCATGTACCAAAGGATGTGAGGGGGTTTACCGATCGATTACCAATCTATTCTTCAGGCCGGTATGGATGCGGAGGCGGTGGCGGAGGAGATCTGCGACCTGCAGACGAAGATCGAAGAGGAGGAGGAGACGAGGAAGCGGTGGAAGATCGAGAACACTCGCAGGTGGGCGATGGGGACGTGGTAAATACCGTAATCATCGTTCGACGTTGCTCTATAAAGCAGGTCATAACTGTTGCTCTAACACTTTCAAGTTCGTGTGTGTAGTATTTCGAACCAGGCTGATCGTCGTTACGTTGGAATTATATTGGCCCGTGAAAAGATAGTTTCGTTGATTTGAAATCAGGGGATTCTGGAAAATAAAATAAAAAAATTCCACTGCAGGCGCCACAACTACCTGCCCTTCATCGTCGAGATGCTGCGGACGCTGGCAAAGGAGGGCAAGCTCGTGCCCTACGTCCAGCAGGTATGGATCGGAACCATTAATTCCATACTTGATTTACTACGTTCAGGATGTCAGTGATCGCTAAACGCAGTAGAGCACTCGAGTTTAGCAGCTGTCTCAGTTTTATTCTTACTAGCAGGACAGCATGTGCATTTAATGGCAACAAATCCACAAATATATCGCATCCAATGAGACGCGAAACTTTCGGGATAATGACTTGAAATTCTTTTGCACATGATTCAAATGAGATCTATTTTTGCAGTCTCTGGACAAGGCGCGTGCCAAGGCACAGGCGGAGAAAGACAAGCCCAAGGCCAAGGCCTAAGAATGAATCGGATACGGTAGCTCCTCATTACTCCCTTGGTACAACAGTGACCCACAGATATATTTTTTGTTTGTTCGTTTGTGTTGCATTTCGTATCGCATGTTCGTTTATTCACGTATCGAGATGACTTCAGAGCGTGTTACAGTCCCCGTTCCCCATGAACAAAATTAATTTATTCTTTGCCTGTTTCCCTCGGAATCTTTAGACCATAATAAGATGTGCGATGATAAATTATTGGTTTCAACACATGCCATAATTTCATCGAGACCGGTTGTGGCTTCTGCATGCTTACCTGCGAGTATGTGTCAGATTTGTAAACACCTGAGGTTTGCGCTGTATTACTGCGTTTATCTCATGAAGAATATAGGTGTCAGGGTGCCTGACTCAGGGTGCTTAATTGTTATCGAAAAATAGCGGAGGACCTAGCACGATTAATCGTTTTGTCGGAGGTAGGGCCCCACTCACGTTTCCCCCTCGTATCTTTCCAAAGTGATCCACAGCTGTCTCGTAGCAATTTCGAAGATCCGATCGCTCCCCGTAATTTTTTCATGGACCCGGATCGATTTCAATCCTCTATGGAAGTGCAATGGAGCATGAGGACCGTGTGAATGGAGAGAGGGATGGCATAAGTGTGGCAGAGATTTTCTCCTTCCCACGAAAAGGGCTGGTACCCTGTCCCCTTCACCTCTACGCCCTACTCAGGAATACCCTGTTGTTGCGACTAATCGCGGCTATTTAGACCTCGCCCAAGGTTCCGGAGCGGAAATAGCCCTCCTTTTGTCGTCTGGTCTCTCTCGGGATCGCATTGTCTCTCGCCTCTTATTTATCGAGGGCCTTGGAAGTGGCCGCAGTAGTGATTGACGACACGGGAGGTGTTTCTCGCCGATTCTAAGGGAATGCCTTTGTAGACTAGGATCTCTTCTTTGTCGTTGTCTTTCTGGCGAAGCTTGGCATGTTTTTTTCTGGAATTGATCTCCGCCCTGATCAACCTCCATTACAGGCAGACGCGACCGCTTGGGGACAAGCTACTGGACTCGACTTCTCATCTCCTGGAGAACGTGGGTCATTTTCCTAACAGTTTTATAACTCGAAAAATGAAAGACATCAAATATAACGAGCGGTCCCACAGTAATTGCCCAATGGTGAGATACCGATCTCCCTGGTTTATGAGCTAATGAATGAGCAAATCGGGGCCATGCGCTTGCAACCCAATTCGCGCGGTTCAATGAAGTGGCGGCAAATGAATTTAGTCATCGTGAACTCGTGGTCTCCACTGATCCTTTTTGTAATGTCCCCTTTCGCGCCGTTCCATTCAGGAACATTCACGACATGTAGACAAACGGGGGGCGAGAGAGCGAGTAAAACGGAGATCTAGACGGCAAAAGATTCCTAATTGTATGGAGGATCACTTCTTGCAGTCCCCTTCGAGGCTCCGGCGGGTTTGTCCTGTTTCTTTCTTTTTCGCCCACTCCTCTTTATCTCGACCTCTCTCTTCTCTGCCTACTCTTTCCCTGACGAGAGATCACGTAGGAATGAGAGACGCCCTGCGACAAAGACACCACTGCACTCGCTTCTAGTCCTCGAGGTGAGGGGACCCCCTCTCGTCTCTAGCGGTCAGCAAGTGGTCATCGAGTGAAACGTCAAGGGGGCCTCTTCTATTCAAGCTCCCTTTGTCGGCCACCCTGATCAACAATCTCTGGCACGCTGCCAAGTTTTGAGTGATGGGGACACGTAGCGGGCATTGATAAGCACTGCCTTGTGGCTTGCAGGGGGATGAAGACTTTTAGTCGCCTTGCGTTTCCTCTCTCCTGTTGTCTCCTGAGCGAATGATGCCGAATTTGAATTGCGCTCTATCCTGTGACTTGGACGTGGTAGTTTGCAAATCCTGAGATAACTCCAGTTTCGAGGAGTTTCAGAGCGAAAAAGCGCGGAGGGACATTTTCGTCTTCGAAAATTTTCTGTTTATCACAGGAGCCGTGCGCTTGTCAGTGTTTGCCTACGACGCGCTCCGATGGGCGCTTGCGACCAGTAGGGGGCACGGATGGAGGAGTAGTAGAAGAGAGAAGGGGAAGGGTAAAACGACCCCTGGGACCAACTCCTTCTTCCTCTCTTCGGTACTTGTTCGTATTTGACCGTGATCATCGTCTCGGTGTTCAGAAGATAAGGGTCCAGAGCGATCAGGGTCGCTTGGAAACCAAACCAGGTGATTCGGGGTTGCCTGTGGATGATTTGTCGAGGTCAATATGGGAAATTGTGATGCGCTGCATATACGTGGTAGGTAGTTGATAATTCTTCTTGATCCGAACGGCCGGCAGGTCCGTCTCATCTTTTATTGTGCCAGAATCCATTGCGATTAGGCTCGATGGTAGACGAATTGTAATCCAGTTGGTTTGGCGCGACTTGCCAGTGATTTCCCGGGATCTATTGCTGTTTATCTGAGACATTACCCTTATGAGCTCTCCTTATTTTAGATCCTTTTTACTTTCTAGATCAACATTACAATCAGTTGTTCTGACAGAATACGGTTCCTCCATTCTTATTTATTTTGTTATTTCTTTATCGTTCCGAACAAGGAAGGGGCTGGGTAAGGGTATCGTTGTAGATGTCGGAGATGATCGGAGCTTGTGGGTGTTCGTAGACCAGGCAGGAGTATTATAGCCGGATCCGTGATGGATAAGGCATGAGGGTTGTTTCTGGTATAGAAAAGAGTCTTGTTCTAAAGGTGCCATATGGTAGGGAGACAATGTCGCCCGAGAGTGAGTTCCATGTAGTAATGGTTCGGGACACAAAGGTTCGAACCCCCTTCATGACTAGCACCTTCACCATCCTCGTCCCCCCGCCTCCACCCATGCATCATCCCTCGTCGTCGCCCTTCCAATGGAAGAGCGCGCGACGCTGGTGATTCAGATCTCGTCTGCTTCTTCGCCTCCATCCATCCTCGCCTCCACCTCCATACCATAGATAGTAGCTTTTTTAAACCGACGACAAGGAGGAAATCGTTGTCATTTGATTCGCGCACTAATTATAGTTAGTATGTGATTTCGAAGTACGGGGTTTACAGGCATTGACAGTGAAGCATTGCCCTTATTGGCCTGTACTATCACTGTGCTGCCTTTTGGACATACTACAAATTGCCTTTCAATAGTCGACATCTCGCAATGAAATGCACATGTGGTGGCGAATCCCATGGTTTCTCTTGCCGATTATTCCGTTTGAAAAGATGATCACGCCTCTCTGTAGCTGCTCTTTCGGAGGGCTATTCCGGGTGTTGTTCTCGTAGGGGGAAGTCACCTAAATTCGTCCTGCCCTCGCCCTGTTATTTGCGCATCACGTTTACTCGCAAATGTGGCGGAGTAGGGTAGCACGCCATAGTGCGTAGGCTTCTGGGTCCCTTTCTAAGGATATAACTTTATTGATTGGTTATTATTGATTTAATAAATTCTCGCGGACCCTCTATTTTATCAGGTTAACCACGTGATCGACCAGCTGTTGACAATCTTGATATTTTTGAATGCGCATCGCAGCGACGTTATCAAATATTTTGCGCTGTTTTCTCTAGGACCTCTCCTCTTTTCTTTTGATAGCATCTCGCGCGATTTGAATGAGTCCCTCGGAGAGAGCGACGCTTTCTCCCTTTATCAGCGGGGCTCTCTCCATGTTTGGAGAGGAGGCGCGGGGATACCCCCTTCCCTCCCC
>JACMIG010002777.1:0-14121 GCA_014805385.1 Levipalatum texanum | reverse complement strand
CAGGCGTATGCAAGACATTGTGTTTCTATGTATAGTCGGCGGAATAAACGTTCCGGACTATACGCTCATCGCCCTACGATATCTCTCCACTGTTCTCTCGTTGTCTGGCGGTTAGAGAAGCGAAAGAACAGTGGAGAGAGATCGCAGGGCGAAGAACGTACAGTCCGGAACGTTTATTCCGCCGACAATAGTAACTAATAGATTTAAATTAATCAGGCTTTCTAATGATCGGCAAGGGGAACTATTTTCGGCGATCCAAACTCGATGGTCTCTAACAGGCCAGACGACGAGAGAAAGCCCTTCTCAATGGAGAGATAACATGCGGAACGGAATATTAGACGAGTTTGGATCGCCGATATTACTCAAATCGGAGGGTTATTATTATTTAATGACTAATCGTTTTAAATTACCAAGCATCTAGTCGGGAACCGAAAGAGTGAGAAACAACGTATGCAAAATGAATAATGCTGAGAGCAACGCGGGCACACTGAGCGGCAATGCATAAGATCCTTACAACGAATGATAAAACCGAGATTAAATTTAGGTGGGCGCTCGGGATAAAGTAGGCATGGAAACGGGGATTTAGTTTAAATGTAATCTAAATTTTTCTAAATAAAAAAATAAATCACTAATAACAGGCATGCTAGTAATAATGCGAATTTATTTATAAATACAATAGTAATGCAAGCTTTTCGATCGAAATGAAATTGAGTGGGATACTGTAGAACGGCGGGGCGCTCGGTAGAGCGCCTAATAGTCGTCGCGCGACTCGCGGTAGTTCTTGCTGGTGCGGAAGCCGCCGGATCGCGAATTAGAATCTGTAAAATAAAGAATAGCTACAGTAATCCTGGAGATGCCAAAAGAGGGCGTTGGCTAAACGTCACAAGTTCGGAAATGTAGATCATAAATTCCACGACTCACCCCTCGAATCGCCTCCGTTCTTGCGATCGTACGCATTCGAGCCGTGCTGAAATAAGGTTATTATTAAATCAATAACATTTAAATTAAATTAATACAACAATAATTAAAATTTAATTCAGCCGAAATTACCTGGAATCGGCGGTTGGAGTTGGTGAAGGTGAAGGATTTGCTGGCGCTGGCCTTGCCGCCGTTTCCGCCTTCTTTGTTGTAGAACGACGGAGCGTTGGCGTTCTGCAAGCATTAATTCATTTGGTGCGATTTACTAAAAGTCGTCTTACACAGCGCACGACGACGATTACTATTTACACCACCCTTCATTTCCTCTCTTTAAAAATCGCTAACACCATCTTCTCGCAATTAGAGCAGTTTTCAAAAACTGTTTAAAAAATCTATCGATAGATAGCCGCTTCGTATGAACTACCGTACCTTTCCCCAATCCTCCTCGTCGTCCTCGTAATCGTGGCGGGACCGGGACGAGGTGCTCGCCGCCCCTCCTCCCCCACCACCACGTCCCTCTCGACCACCCTCGTAGCTGGAGGAGTTGTCCGCGTTATAGTGCCTGTTCATAGATCACCGTATTATTGATTAACAAATTATCGATTGCCATACTAGTGATTGATTGATTATTTTGTATTAAGCCCTCACCTCCTATCCTCCTTGGTGCGCTCTCCTCGGCCGTTGCCTCCTCCTCCTCCACCACCGCCGCCTCCACCGCCTCCTCCTCCCTCGCCCTTCCATCGTCTGCTATCGTTGCCGGGCCCTCCACGGCGCGCGTGCTTGCTCTCGTTGTGCACGCGGGGATCCTCGGGTACCTGGAAGAGTATGATTTATCTCCATCTTCCTCTATCATCCTTTATTCCTCTCTCACATTTTCCTCCTTCCCGCCCGATCCTCCTCTACTCTCACCTAGCCCCTCCTGCAACTAGCTTCTCCTCCTCCTCCTCCTCCTCCTCTTCCTCCACTCCTCTCTTCTCCCACTTTCCTTTCCTTCTTCTCCCCATCTCCTTTCTCCTCTCCTCTTACTCACCCCTCTCGTCTCCCTCTCTCCTCTTCCTTCTTCTGTTCCATCCCATACATATTCCTTCTCCCCTCATTTTCCCTTCATCCACTCATCCTACCTCTCCCCCTCCTCTTCACTTCATCCTCCACTCCTCTTACCTCATCCTCCCAGTACGACGAGCGTCCTCCTCCATCTCTATCCTCTCCGTATTCCTCCTCCTCTCGATCCCGGGGCGCATCGCGCGAGTCGCGGGTTCTGCAATTATTGATTTATTGATTTTCAGATCGATCATATTCCTAATCGATCAATCAATAATTCCTGGATCGATATCACATACCTCCCAGCCTCCCTGCCATCTCGCCCTCCCCTCTCTCCTCCTCCTCCCTTGCTCTCGCGCCAGGATCCCGTGCCAAAGGCGCCGGAGAAGCCACTGCCACGCCACGTTTGCTGTAAAAGGCATACAATTAGTAAAAAAAATACGATTGAAACATAAATCAATAATTTAAAAATCGATATTTTAAAATTTAAATCTTCTTTTAAAGAGCTACCGTACCCTCTCAAAGCGTCCTCCGGCCGGCTCGCGGGATGGCTCCTGGGCATCCCTTCCATCTCGCGCGTCCCTCTCCCTGTATTCCTCTTCCGATCCTCGATACGAGAGCTGCGATCCGAAGCGGCGAGGACGCTGATTCCAATCCTGAAAAATATTAAAAATTCATTTTATTACAATCCAGAATTTCGTTAATTCACATTTTTTGGCAATTCTTTGAAATTTCCAAAAGTAGAAAACGTTTGACAAATAATAAAAAAAATCAATACCTTGTCCTCCCGCGCATCGCGCTCATATCTTTGTGGCGCATCGCGGTGATCCCTGTCACGTTCTCCTCGATCCCGGTCGTAGCCCCTCTCCCCTCCTCCTCCTCCTCCTCCTCCGCCTCCTCTCCTCTCGTCGTCCCTCGCCGTCCCTCCGCGACCCTCGTCGTACTGCGCGGAACGAGGCTCCTGAATGGGCAGCCGTGAAATAGAAGTGGTGTAGTAGTACACGTCGTCCTAATTATTTCATGGTGTATTAGGAAACGTCGTCCTATTCATTCACTGTGTATTAGTAAACGTCGCCCTACAGCTTTATGTAGTAAACGTCATTCATGGTGTTATAACAAACGTCGCCCTGCATTCTTAGTGGTGTTAGCAAACGTCGCCCTACAGAAACTTCACCACCGCTCTGCTCAAAGCCTCACCTCCCTCTCCTTAGGCGTCCTCTCGTCCCTCCTCACGTCATCACTACCGCGTGCTCCCCTCGGCCGTGCCTTCCAGATTCCGACCTCCTCGCGCTGCTTCCTCTCCGAGTGGTCGGAACGCGAGCCATCACTAAAATATACAATTATTGATTTTCCAGTTCTCGATCACCGATCGCAAACTGAAATTATCCGGAGTGAGCTATCACAAAAATATGCAAAAATTATAAGAACATTTATTTATTGTTTTTCCAGTTCACGATCACCGATCTCAAACTGAACTCAATCTCAACTCACCGATACGGATCGGGATAACTCTTCTTGGGGCCGACGGTGATGGAGGATTGCTGCGCAGCCGAACGGGGCGCGGAATCCGCGCCGGAACCGTGCGAAGACTGAAATGTTTCGAACTATAATTTTGGCAATTATCATCAAAATATAAATAAAAAAACTAGAATCATTCTTCTACAAGAGAAAAAAGCATTAACGAGGGAGAAAAGTGGGTGGAGTTTATCCTAGCTCATTACTGCGTTTATCGCAAAGATAAACGCAGTATCAAAGTGTATACCTGAGGTCGGTCCCTCCAGTTGGACGGATGCGTCCTGCGGTCGTCGGTTCGGTCGGAGGTTTCTCTCGACTCGCCACTCTCCTTCCTCTGCAGCGAGCGGACGTCGTTGCCGGCGTTGGTCTGTATTTACGGTCATTTTTATCAATCAATTAAATTCACATCTATCAAACATTAAAGAAGGTCTGGCAGCAACTATTTGGCACGGTGCCAGTCTTAATGAGAGTACGTTATACCTCGACATAGGTGCGAGCACACTCTCATTAAGACTGGCACCGCGCCAAATAGTTGCTGCCAGACCTTCTTTAACATGTACATAAATTTTGAATACATTAGCATGCAGTGAAGACATGAATCGTGGTGTGTGCGTGTTTTTTTTGTTAGTGTACAAAGAAAGAAAGGCGAGAGCTCAAAAAGGACGTCGACAATAGTTGTCAAACACCA
This sequence comes from Levipalatum texanum, assembly GCA_014805385.1. Classification (NCBI taxonomy): domain Eukaryota; kingdom Metazoa; phylum Nematoda; class Chromadorea; order Rhabditida; family Diplogasteridae; genus Levipalatum; species Levipalatum texanum. The sequence continues at coordinate 9,959 of JACMIG010002777.1, read as the reverse complement.
AAACGCCGCAAATTTCCACGGTACCATGGAATGCACCTCGTCTTGGTGCTCGGCAATTATAGGCATGCACGTAAGGCTCGCTCAACTAAAACGTCTGGTGTAGTAAACTTCCCCCGCCTGTAAAGCGCACTTCGTGCACGCAAGAGTGCACTGTACGGACAGGGGGAAGTTTACTACACCAGCGTTTTTAGTTGAGCGTGCCTTATATCAACATCACTCGACATACTCGAACCGTGCTCTTGCGCTCTTCCTTCCTCTCTCCACGATGCGGCGGCTCCTTCCTCTGCTGCGGCTGCTGTTGATGTTGTTCAGAGCGCGATGACGAGAAGGACTGCTCCTACAAGATTGCTGTGTTGCTACTGCATTTAGCGAACAACGCGTTCAACAGTAATCCTACATGACTAAATCCAGTAATACCGTACACTCTCTGCGTCGAGTACCGTACCCCCCTTGCATCTACAGTACCCAACAACAATACCGTAACTTCCCTTTCCATTTACAGTACTCAACAACAATACAGTACCCCCTTTTCCATCTACAATACCCAACAGCAATACCGTAACCTCCCTTTGCATCTACAGTGCCTCTCCCCTACCTGTCTCTGGTTGGCAGTCGAAGAGGGAGGGGGCGGGGCAGGGCGGGGTGCCTGTAACACGGGGACAGGAGGCGGTGGAGCAGGCTTGGGATCGGGGACGGCGACGGCAGGGGCGGCCGTCTGAAGAGTCAACATAATGAGCTCGTAGTAATTCTGGTGATAATATTGGTCCCTCGTGATAATTATCGGCGACTCGTAGTAATCTTCATGGTAAATATGCGACCACAGTATAATTTTTGAAGCACTCGTTATAATCCTCGCGGTAATTTCAAAAATTCGAAAAATTCTGGCGAAAACAATCGTAATAATATCCTCGTAGTAATTTTATTCCCTCGTGGCAATCATGAGCTACTCGTTGTAATTCTGGTAATAATTTGGACGCTCATGATAACTCTCATGTTAATTATGCACTCGTCGTAGTAATAATGGTGATAGTTAGAGTAGCTCTTGATAATGCTCGTAATAATTTTAAACACCCGTAAAAATTCCCCGTAATAATTATCCCATTCTCGTAGTAATATCCTCGTAGTAATTATACCTGGTGATTGCAGATCCCGCTGCTGCTGGGTGTCGTGACGCCAAAATCGTAGCCATCCGCACGGTAGGCGCCGCGCGGCGCTTCGAGGTCCGTCACCTACAAGGATACGGTAATTATCGATTTATTGAATTATATTTAATTTATATTATACATGTGTCTAATGTCAAAAAAAAGTCGAGAAAGTTCCTCAAAAAGCGACATCAAACCTCATTGAATCCCTTCGCCTGGTGCTCGGCATCGAGAACTCGCGACAGTGTCGACAGCAGGTCCTGCAACGAATGTTTTCAAATTCGAGATAAACGAGGATTACGGTAAGCGGAAATATTAAACTATTAGTGTACCCCGCTCTCGCGCTCGTTGATGTGCGAGGGTGCTCGGAGGACGCGGAGGAAGTAGTTCATGACCTTGAAGCGCAGCTGCATCAGACGCATGAGGTCCTGGAAAAATAATCGATAATTCAATCGATAAATCAATATCGATTATCGATCGACGTACCCCGATGAATCCGCGGACGCTCAACCACGTCTCCAGCTCGAGGATGTCCTTGGGGCGGTAGAAGTCGTCGGCATCCTCCTGCGCTCCGTACTCCTCCTCCATGCACGACTCGTCGGCGCCTGTAGAGGGGTTTGCTTGGCGGAGTGGTATTGTCGGCGGAATAGACGTTCCGGACTGTACGCTCATCGCCCTACGATCTCTCACAGCGATCTCTCACAGCTGTTCTCTCGTTTCTCTAACCGCCAGACAACGAGAGAACAGCTGTGAGAGATCGTAGGGCGATGAGCTTATTGTCCGGAACGTTTATTCCGCGGACAATAAAGGCGCTACTCCTAGACCAAAGGTCACAGGTTCAATCCCCGGCCCTGTTCCCTAGTAATCATATATTCGATAAGGGCATGTTAAAACTGGCCGCTAAATACAGTAGGTCACAAAGCTCAAGTTGGTAACTACAGTAAGTCTCTTTTCCCTCTTCTCTTCATCGGAGATTCTCGTTCCACTCACCAATGCCAAACTGCCCGAGGCGATCCTTGGGTAGGCGGATGGGACCGGCGAATAGGACGATCGTCGCCGCCGGCACCGCCGTTGCCGTCCGGATCTGCAGTGAGTGTACTGATGGTGAGGGCGACATATCCCAATTGTGTGGTGGTGTGCTTGGGGGGAAACGTCGCTCTATGCCAGTGCGCACTCACCGTGAGTCCCTCATCGATCTTGACGTGCTCCTGGAAGGCGAGGTACTCGATGGTGGGGTCTCCTGCAAGGAATACGATAATTTATTATTATGCGAGGCCGTGGACTTTTCCTGTTTAGCCGACGCTTAATTTTTCATGTTTGAAATAAAACGTGCCCAACAATTTCGATGAACCATGCCTTCGAAATGAAGTATTTACCTCCATCAACGTCTAGGTTCTAAATACATCAAAGATTGCGATGAAATCAGATTCTGTAAATTTATTAGTTCTTTCCCCCAATAATTTGTTCTCTCGTTGTCTACTTTTGATAGGGCGGATGATTCATAGCATCGTTCGACCTGATCGCTTAGGCGGGGGTCCTCGCACTCCCTCGCTTTCTCTCGTCTTGTTGACTGCTCGCGGCCACTCCTTTCGCCTCCCTTCTCCCCCTCTTCCTCTCTCCTCCTCTACATCTTTCTTGCTCACCTCTCTCCCTCCCTCTCGTTCTAGTCGCTCGCCAAGAGTGCCATGGCCCAGTCCCAAGATTGCCTCCACTTCCGATCCTCCTCCATTGCCTCCGCACACTCGTCACTATTTCCCTGCATTTTCCCGCCACATCCCCTGATCAGTCTTTAGCACTCGCCCATGAGAAGTAGAGCCATCGATTCTCTGTATTCATTTTTGTTCGTATCGATATATCCTCAACTTTACAGGAGGATCCCTATGCGGTCCACAATACCCCGGTAAAGAATGAGCAAGATTTCGCGAAATTAATATTAAAGAAGCTCAAGGTAGGTGGCATATTTTGTTCTATCTAAATAATGACCACTGATGGTCCATAGGAAGTTTTCGTAAACTGAATAATGTACTTTTTACAGGACTCTTGTCGGTTTAGTCCATTATATGGCTGCTCAAGACAGCCATATCAATGTTGAGGTTATCAGCAAAGTAGTCGAGGTTTTAAAATTACATCTACAAGTATATGTATAAGGTAAAGGTATTTCTGTATAACCCCAACCTATTATTTCTCTAGGGCTACGGCAAGGCCGGGATGCCACTGCTGGGGAAATTAACCGATAATGAAATAATCGTGAAGTAAATAATTATTGTATAACAAAGTTTTTGAGCAGCGGATAAAGCCTTTCGCATCAGAATCATCGTTATGGTCTCAATGTGTGTATGTATGCCCGGTACTGAACCTTTTGCCGCCTCCTTCTCCGTCTTCTCTCCTTCTCTATCTCCCCTCCTTCTCTGGTCCATACTGTGATGGCCCAGACTTTAGATTTCAACGATTTCTCAGGTGCGTTATACACGCTCTCCCGCTCAAGACAAATGCCCTCTCCCTCTCTCTGTCTCTTGTTGACAGCGCTCTGCCAACTTCATACCTTCTCCCTCTCGCTCTCCTCTTTCTACCATTCTCTCTCCTCTTTCTCTCCCTCCCTCTCCACCTCCCCCTCGCACTCTCTACCTCTCCTCTCGACCTCGCATTTAGTCACTGGCCCCTCGGTTGCAGGCCAGCCTAGAGATTGCCTCCATGTTTCGTCTTCTCCCGGACTCGCCAATCCCCTCACCCTCCTCTTTCCATCCTCTCGATCTGGCTATTGATTATGTGCCGCCTATCGATTTTCGCACCTCTTCCCTGGCCTAGCAGGGTTTCCACTTCCTCACCGAAATACTTATTCGAAACCACATGAAATTTTGCAGGAGGATCCCTAAGCGATCCGTAAAACCTATGCAAGGAATGATGACAATTTCAAGCAATGAATTGAAAGAAAATCAATATGAAGGTGGGTATGCACAATGTTTCGGTTTATAACACCACCAGAAATGATTTTCCATAAGGTATCTATTCTCGTAAATTGAATAATGCATTTTTTTCAGGAAGATGTTATGGAAAAGTTCCGTCCGAACCTTTGAAGAACGACTGCCACATAAACGTGGAAGTATGCGTAAATAGACAAGTTTGCAAATATCAAGATCATATTCAAATATATTTACAAAGTAAGGCCATTTTTATATTTCCCCTAATAAATAAAACTTTACAGGGCTGTTATGAAGCATACATGTTTGCCATGCAGAAGTTTGGAAACAGCGCAGTTCAAGATGTGAATTTTTGTAATAAAAGTTTTGAGAATAAAGATAAAGCATTGACGTTTCGTATGTTGCTATGGTTCCACAATGAATTGCGTATTTCTCCACCAAAGACACTGTTCAACTTAGGGACCGCAACGTGATTTACAAACCTCCACCAAAATGACCGAAATTAGTCTCACCATTTAGCCCCGGGTCTGGCATTGATCATGTTTTTTTCCGTTTCTCGATATCTCAATGAACTGCCGAGATACCCACCACCAGTCGAGAATCGTAGTATAATTTATACTACGACTCTCGACTGCTGGTGGGATGCTGGTCTCATTTTGTTACAGCATTCCGTCTTACTCTGTCCCTTTTTCCGTGCTGACTTCTCCAGGGGCACCATCTGTCCCCATCTAGCCTCGACCGTTAATGCCCCCGGGCACTCCCCCAATGGGATCGATAGGGTCCTTCTCGCTGGAAAGGGGGTCCTTTCTCGAGCCTCTCTCGCCTCTCTCGCTCTTGCCACTAGCCCAGAGCGTGACGGCCCCAGTCTATAGATTGCCTCCTTTCCCCTCCCCCCATGACTCCTTCGTACACTCGCCATGTTACTCTGTACTGATGTTTCCATTCCTCTCTCGCTTTTGCCACTGTTTCTCGGCATCATAGATAGATTCCCCCCTTTTTAATTATTCAATGCCCTGTCACGGTCAATTTCCACTCCCTCGTCACACTACTTTTGTTCGTAGTATATAATAATAAACTGCATTATTACAGGAGGATCCTTATGCGATCCGCACAGCTCTCAGGAATCATGGACATTTTACGATATGGATAATTAGGAAGACATTCAAGGTTGGCAGTTTATTTTTCGAATGTTGAATATTTTTAGACCTAAAAGTGGCTGAGTGTGAGGCACTCTGGGGGAGGCTGATCGTGAAGAAAAAACGTTGTCTCCGATTTCGATGAAAATTATTTTACTGACTTAAAATGCTGCACGTTCCACTACGAAGGGGCACATTAAATCAAGATGAAATAAAAAAGTATCAACTTCAGGCTTTCGATGACTACATGGTGCGCTTGCGGCGTTAACACCCCTGAGGACCGTTACTTCCATCCCCGGCCCGTGGCCCCAACAGTGCAACTCTGGCAGGACGGGAAGTCCTGCCAGAGTTGCAGAGCACTCGATATAGGGCGGTGCCTTCCTCCTGAGGAGGGAGGACCCGCAGAGTTGGTTGATGCTGGGGCCACGGGTAGGTCGTGTTCTCCGGGTTTACCCGTTGCTTTGTCATTGCGTGTGCATGTCTCCTAACATAAACAGGGTGAAAGGTCAACCTCGCATTACACCACGGATTAGTTCTCTCTCATCCCTCGCCCCTTAGTGAACGCACAGGAGGATAGACCTAAACGGACATCCAGTCTCCTCCTCTTCCAAGCTTCCCCGTTAGGCTTGCCGATATCAGCTCTATCATGTCATCTATAGAGTCCCCCACAATAGCAACGTTTTGTAAAAGGTTTCAGAAGAACAATAAAGCTCTTGTTGTCTCCTTGCCGCATACAGATTCCCCGGATTCACAATCAATGGTATATTTCTCCAATGGAGACCCCGTTGTTGTACGATTCCAGACTGCATTTGGTGCAAGTTTCACCGCCTGGATCTGGTCCAAATTTGCCGTGTTGACTTCTACACGGGCGCCATCTGTCTCCATCTAGTGTCGATCAATAATGGTCCCGGGTACTGCCCCGCATATAGGATAGATAGGTCCATGGGGGTCCTTCTCTCGAGCCTTGTTTACAGCGTTCTCCTTCCCCTCTCCTTCTCTATCTCTCCTCCCTCTCGCTCTAGCCACAGGGGCCTCCGTGTAACGGGCCAGTCTTTCGATTGCCTTCAGTTACACTCTCCAGTCCTCTCCAGTCCCTCGCTTTCACTATTTTCCTCTGCGTGCTTTAACGCCTATTTTGTTCATATCAGTCTCTACTCCATTATTGCAGGAGGATCCCTATGCGGTCCGCACAACTCTCGCTGGCATCACAGACAGTTCACGCTATGGATAATTAGGAAGGTGCTAAAGGTGGGTTGTATAATTTTTCAAATCGAGAAATTTTCATGGCCTAGAAATCGTCATGATAGAAAGCACCTTCTGAACTTTTCTTCTCCGATTTCGTAAGATTGGAGTCAACAAAATATCAACTTTTCAGGCTTTCGAAGATATCTACTATATGGTCCGTGGACTTGTGGACATGGGCACAGCGGACGTATGCCAAGATCAACTCCTGGTCCTTCAGTGAGGCGCAGAACGGCAAGGGGCCAAGTGACCGCTGGACGGCGCTGTTCAAGACTAATAAGCGAAAACGAGAAAAACAAAGGACAGATGGACGGCACTCTTCAAGACTAAGATGAGGACAAGCGTGCATCAGGGATTCGGAAAGAAGGAGTTAATTTTTGTAAAAATGTTTGAGAATAACAATAAAGCTCTTTGACTCCATGTCGTTATGCCCGGTTCAACAACAATGCGAATTTTGACAGCTTATCGTGAAGGTCTCCTCTTGTGAATGTAAATGTACTCCCCTACGTTACAGAACCTGTTGAACACCGTTATCGCCTTGCTAGTGAGAGATGTGCATCTACTCAGGGAATCATCATTTGTAATCTACCTCATCGAACATGGACGGGGGCGTTCAGGACCAGAACCATAATTCGAAGCAATATTTTGATATGTATGAATATTCCCTCAAAAATAATTCCCTACTCTTTAAAGAAGAAGTGGGAGCAATTTTGTAGCCACAGTGTGAGTGCACTTTCCCCCACACGTCTACCTATTGAAATGTCTGCATTTCAATACGTAGACGTATGGGCAAATGCACTCCACTGTGGTTGGCACGGTGCCAAAAAAAGTTGCTCCAACTCCTTCTTAAATAAAAAAAGCCCAACCCACCAGCTGCGTAGTACTTCTGCATGTCCTGGCCGCGCCTCTCGGATGGCTGTGTCTGACGGCGCAGGGAAGATGACGGATGCAACTGCGCCACGCCGTCGGTGCTATAAATCGGGGCAGAAATCATAATTATCATCAAAGGTATAATTTGACATTCCTGCCTGTTCTCACTACCTCCGTAGAAATTTTCAAAATCACTTTTATATCGCTTCTCAAGCTTGCAATATTTTGAGGAGCAGCGGAAATTGTCAAACACTTTCAAGGTGTACCTTGCGACGACGTTTACTATGGTATTCTGCTATTTACCAATCCAACAAACCTCGTCCGGATCTTGCGCATCTTGCTGCCCTTGACGAATCCGATGCATGGATGGCAGCCGGCAACGATTGCCGCCTGGATCATCGGCCATCTGAACATTAATATTGATTAACGTAATTATCGATTAATGTTATCGATTGATTAATTATCGATTGATTAATTATCGATTGATTAATATTGATTATAGAAAATCGATATTTCCTCACTTGGTAGAGTACTCGTTGAGGAAGCCATCGTCCAGTGCCCGATCGACATCGTTGATGAAGCGGATGCGACGCAGTTCGAGCAGGAGTTGACGACTGGAAAAATACGCATTCTACCGTAACCTCCAAGAATGATCGTAAACTGAAAAAGCGATCGGAAACTGAAATAAGGGAAACGATATTTCTTACCGAATCCCGTGCACCATCTTCATCGTATTGAGCGAGAGGTAGCGCTCGCGGCACCACATCACCTGAATCTTTTCTGTAATTTCCCAACATAAACGTGGTGTAGTAAACGTCGCCGTAGACTATCGAAAAATCCACGAGGAAAAATAATAATATTTATATTTATAAATGCATTTGAACCTGCTTCTGGTGGTAGTTCGAGACCATGGTGAAGGCGTTGAAGGCTCTGCAATGTGGCAGACTTACAATTAGCAACAAAACTTTTTTCTAAAAAGAAACTCATTACTGCATTTATCTTATTGATTGAGATTCGTCTTATCGATTATCTTATCGATTGGAATTCCAACCGGATCATCATGACGTGATCGGAGAAGTCCCTGTGTGCGAACGTATCCCGCGCGATGTTGGCTGCCGTCTTCTCGTCTCCGAGTGCCAGAGTGACTGGAAAGAGTCGATATATAAATACAATGTCTCCACCTCCGAAAAAGAAAAATTTCCAATGCAAATTTTAATTTTTCCGTGCCAGAATTTTGGTTTCAGAAAAATATCAAATAAAACCAAGACAATACATGGATCTCGATGGCTGAGCAGCGCGACGAGCGTGACGATGGGAGCGAAGCAGCGGAGGGAATAGCCAAAGAGGAGCAGCCGAGCGAGCTGCGGATCCAGTGGCAGCTGCGCAATCAGTCTGAAAAATTGATCAATTTTAATTATCACGAAAACCCCTCTATTTACCACCAAGATTACTTCGAGCATTTTTTGCAGGCTTCGGTTGGAATCCAGGTCCAACTAGAATGCAAAATTTCAGCTTCATAGCCCTATTTGTTCCGGAGATACAAAAAGGGACTATGAGATAAACACAGTGTCGCGGAACGGGAAATTAGATTTGCTTGGGCGCGAGACAGTATCATGAAGATTTGTTACGAGCTCCTCATAATTATCACGAGCATCTACAATTACCACGAAAACTACTAAGAGGGTTTCATAATTATCACGAGGGCCCAAAATTACCACAAAGATTCTTCCCAGCTCACCTTCCCAGCTGCGTCAGCTCCGGCTCGGGGAGCTTCTCTCGTCCACGATACGAGAAGGAGTCCGGCGGACGGACGTTCTCCGAGTAGAGGGCACCGAGTTGCTGCGAATAGGGTGGAGATAAATACAGTAATGAGCAGACTCCGCCCACAAAAGTGGGTGGGGCCTCACGGCTCGCTACTGTGTTTATCTCATAGGATTTTATCTCACCTCGAGGAACTGCAGGCTGTTGTCGATGGCGTCTCCGGCGGGCGGCTCGGGAGCGAGCTCGAGGAAGCTCTGAATTATAATAGGAATTATCGTCGATATTTGGGGCTCTTTTGTGGCTGAGGAGACTTTTTTAGGTAATATTTTCCCTCACCTTCACCGACATCTTCTCCGGTGCGAACATCTTGGCATGCAGGCAGACGTCCTGGAAAGGAGAACCATCAGATCGATTCTTTTCTGGCCGTCTGCCTTGTTTCTCATTTTCTGCATCCGGCTCAAGATTTCTTCAATTTTTAGAAGCAATGGCAACAGTTCGTATCGGACAACAGTAACGGACTACACATAATCTTCATTGTTTTTTTGGATTTAGAATTAAACTTACTGGAAAGAAACGGAAAACATATAATAAATAGAAAAGGATCCCTTACATGAATAGGACTCCTCTGCATCTCCGCCACCTGCGTCATGAGCATGTGGGCGTAGTCGTCCTCCGAGTAGAGGCGGAAGCAGAAGCCGGGACGGCAACGACCAGCGCGGCCTGAAACAATAAAAAGAATCAATCTACTACTATATAAAGCGCCAGTGAGTCTGTCTGTCTGTGCGTCCGTGACGACATGTGCATAGAAGGGTCCTCAAGACCTGGGACCTTGACCAAACGACTTCGGGTCCCGAGAAAACTTCTACCGTAACCCAGTTCGGTGGGTCAGA
>JACMIG010002776.1:0-14134 GCA_014805385.1 Levipalatum texanum | reverse complement strand
CCCTTCTCTCCGTGAGCTCACATCACCTCGAGTTTGAGTCACGCAGACATGAAACCTTCCGGCTATATTCTAACTATGGATGAGCAATTCGTGACGATGGGCAGAAAGTTAAAGCGAAAAATCGCTCTCTTTACATTGATCTTGTCGGTGGCGTGAAGGAGTGCATACTTTTACAGGAGACACATGCCGAAAGCATTTTTTTAACCAAAAATGTCTTTATACGGTAAAAAAACTGAAACAGAACGTCACCTTTTCTTGGCCATTTAGTCAGGCCGTTTAGGGGAATTATTTAGAAGCACATGGGTTCCCGACAACATGTACAATTCTGGTTGTTGGGCACTAAAAGAAAACGGGAGACCCTGCAAATACTATTTAAATCGATGATCGATCGAATTAGCATTTTTACTGATCGATTTGCATTTTAATCGCACGAATTCTTCTGGACGAAGATTGCAGTCATTCAGTAGAGTCGTTCTCGATCGAGGAGTGTCTCTCCTCTCCTCTCTCTCCCTTCCTCCCCCTTCCACATGCTCGATGCCGTCTCCCTCTTCCTATCCCTCGTCCTCCTCGCATCGCTTCTCATTCAGTGCGCGGGCAAGTGAGTAATATTTAATATTATCCTTTAATTATATAAAAAATAACTATCTGTTCAGAAAGAAGACAAAGGAACCGGCGCAGTCGCTGGTGGACTTGAAGCCGCCGAAGACGCCGGCGTCGGTCTCCATTGTCAAGGCGCCGTCCGTGAAGAGCTCCTCCGCTCAGTCGCCCATGCCCCCCAAGGAGGCCAAGAAGAAGGAGAAGGCAGGGAAGGAGGGGAAGGAGGATAAGACGAGGACGAACGAGGACGAGGATGAGGGCGAACCGCTCGATGACGACGTCAACATTGTACCCGAGGAGAAGAAGAAGGAAGATGACAAGGAGGAAGAGAAGTCAAAAAAGGATCTCACATTCATATATGTATGCTTTGGATGCTACCTAGATTCTGTAGATACTGCATACTGTATCCGAGAAACCGTAATAAGCGCAGTCACTCCACTCAAAATAATACTCGAACGGTATCCAAAGATACTAGTGGAACTCAATAAAGCACAATAACTCATAAACTATAATAAATAACTATTAATTTGCAGATTCCGAACCTGCAAGAGCAGCTGGAGGAGGCGAAGAAGAAGGCGGCGGCGGCGGATGGAAAGACGAAGTGGAAGGAGGAAGGGACACAGGAAGTGAACGAAGACCCCAAGGCCATTGACAAGTCCGCCAAGAAGAATCCTTCCGTCAAGTTTTCCAATCTTGGATTCGGGGATGGCAAGGACCCCGACAAGTTCAAGATACCCACCAAGGCAAGTAGTAAACCTCGCCTTCGTCGAGTAGTAAACGTCGGCGAATATATTCACACCTTCCCCGTTGCAGACAGTGGACGGCTCGGCCCCCCTTGCGGGGACGAAGAAAGGAGGCTCGGCCTACTCCGATTCGATGCCAGCGAAGGCCGGAACGAAGGAGAAGAAGAATCCGGCATCGAGGAAGGGACTGAAGGATCCCTCTGCCCAGGGATCCAAGGGCCAGCCACGATCCGAGAATTCGGAGCCCGCCTTTGGGTTTCCTCCCGTAGGAGGCGCGCCCGCGCAGGTTTGTTGTCGTGAACCACATTAATTTTCCTTGATCTGCCATAATATCGATCTTTTTGCCCCTTTGCAGCCTCAAAAGATTTCGAAAGACGATAAATCGGCGCAGAAGAAGAAGTGAAGAGGAGAGCGAACCACTCTATAACACGCACTATTCTGTTTACACTGATCAGTCGATGATAAAGCGCGGCTGGTGCCTGGTTGAAATCAACCCAATTCCTGGAAATACACATGTGTCCGTGTTGCCCGATTGCAGTGCTCCTACCACTGGTGTTGAATGCCCAGGCGCCAACCACGGGATCAGAACTTCAGTTGTTTTGGCTACCAACCTGGAGAATATGGCCTGCTTTCCTTTCATTATCCTCATCCCCTTCTTCATCTTGTCTGCCTACCCTTTCCGTTTTCTCCCTCTCGGTCAACTCCTTCCCTCTCCTCCTGAGTGAGCCATCCACCTCTTCTCCTCGAATGATGTATAATTGTGAGGAGACGAAGCCTGAATCAGTCTCCGATCACCCTTTCGATGTGCTACCGTACCCGAATTGAGGGCGTACGAAACTGGAGATCCTACAATTTTATCTACCATGTTCGACAAGGAACAATTGTAGGCAAATTATGATCCTTTGAAATAAACTGAATCTAACAATAAGTGAATATGTGTCAGACTAGAAAATAATCGGCTGATATTCACCTGGGATTGCGAAAGGAGTGACACTTGCATTCATAAACTATATTCAGAAGAATAATTTATGGTTCTCTTGAAGACGGCTACTACTGATCTGTCTATTCTATTTTAATTATTTCTAGGCCTCTATGGCTAGCATCGTAAATTACCGTACTATTCCTAACGGGACTAACTGTTTAGTGTTCAGGGACGTCAGCCTTGTAAAGGGTGCGGACGGAGTGGTCCATGCCGATCTCGACGGCGGCGTCGATGGGGCGGACGATGAAGGGGATGGCGCCGAGGCCTACGGCAGTCGTCACCCACTTCCGAACGGGCGAAGGCCAGCCCGTTGACCAGCAAAGATTGTATAAGTGACGTTGAAAAATATGGAGAATTCAACTAACATTTCTCCACTTACGATCACGAGCCAAAAATTCTAGCGCTTTCGTCCTTGGAACTTCAATGATAGCATCACTTATTTATCGCTAAGCTCATTTTCACAATCAGTTTTCCTCTCGATTTTCTCAATCATTGTTCGAAATGAAAGAAGACTAACTTGGCAAGTATTTTGCCAGTGAAATGGCAGAGGCGGTTGATCGTGAATCCCGGGATGGCAACGGAAGCCAGGGTCTGAAAGAGCGCATTAATAACATGGTAACTTCAAATGCAATTTCTTGCTTTGTGGCAATTATGTTATTAATTAATTTATAATAATGAAAAAAACCCAACCTGCCACAAGAAGGTGTCTCCGGCGGCGATGGCGACTCTGTTTCTCCTCTCCGCTTGGGATGACCAGGGCAGCTGTAATTGTTTTTTGATTGCTGATGTAGGTCAATGAGAAAGCAAGGAAATACCTTGTACGCCTTGCGACTCTTGTCCAGCGCGTCTGCAGCGACGTATCCGAAAGCAACGACGTACGAAGCACGGACCTGCAAGTTCTCTGGTTTCCACGGCAAATAAAATGGAGAAAAATATGCGGAAAATACGGGGAACTGTACATACCAGAGAGACGGAAACTAGTGAGCGAAATGCCTCCCCGACTTCGTTGGCGTATCCTGAAGCCGGATAAATGAACGACAAAACAAGAGGCCATACCGAGGAAGCGGATGTTGGTGTCGCGGTAGATGTCGATGTGATGTAGCTCCCGCTGTATTTCCTCGTACTCTAGTCCGCTGCCGCTGGCCATCCTGGAAATTCATTAAATTAATGTCAGATAAAAATTGTTAAAAATGTTTTTATAAATTTTTTAAAATGACGCTTGGAACCGGAAATTAATAACCTCTGACGACCGTGGAAAAGATCTAAATTTCGCCACCGTAAGATTTTCCGCGGACCAACTGCAAGGAATAAACATTTCCTCATTCTTATTCTACTGCTTTGGCAGAGTTCTCGTGCTCTTTTATGTTATATTTCGTCGCCATTACGTACAAATGAATGCCGGGGTCGTGTTGTATACCCTACGAAAATTCCCCTATTTCCCGTCTCGTCTTCAGAGCGGCTCCAAAAGTTAGGCGCAGTGACTGACTCATTCTACGGGTATTCCGTTGCGATTTCGGCCCGTATGTCGACCAACGAACTGTTGACCGATCTCGAGGGGCATCTTGCTGATCACAGCTACGTTGACGGGTTCGTTTCTGGCACCCCTAGTTTACGCTGCCGTGAAATTAGCAGATTGAATAGAAGTACTTCGTTTTGTTGTGGTGTGATGTAGCGTGTCGTGACCTTTCTCATCCTTTTAATCCCTTTAATTTTTGTATTTAAGGTACCTGCCCTCGACAGCGGATCCCGCAGTCGCTGCGCAGATCTCGCAGAGCGACTTTTCCAAGGTTTGTGCTTATTTCTTAAAATTGTTTGCATGCTCTCCGAATCTATTTCAATTCCAAGCCAAGAAAATGTATGTTAATCTTCGCAATTCCAGCGCTCCCATACTCGCCGGTGGCACGCGCACGTTCTCGCAGCTGCGGCTGACGACGCTCATTTGTATGCTTATTCCATTCTTCAAAACTAACTTACGAAATTGTAAGGCATTCTTAGCACAAGTCCTAGTTATGTATTACTTGTAAATATAACTATTTCAGCTTCTCCGCCTCCCCTAGCACCGAGTACGGGCGTAAGCTGCTGAAACAGTTCCCTCCACTACAACCGAAGGCACACTCACCAAAAGGAGTAGTGACGTTAGTTTACCACTAGCAACAACAGTCGATGTTTCGTCTAAAAATTGCTGTTTAGTATGGCATCGTCCGGCGACGCCACCGCCGACCTCCCACAGTTCATCCTCGATGAGCTTGCGAAGGGACAGGTTTGATTTTTTTGCACGAATATCGTGATTTTGTCATTGTCAGTTATGAGAATATTTCTACAGTTTCTTCGATCACTTGTTTTTTTCCTGACACACATCATTGCCCTGAAAATGCATCTATCGCAGGATCTCTCCTCGCTCGAGCTCGCGGCTCGTCTCGGGATCGACCACCAGAAGATCGTCGGAGCAGTCAAATCGCTGCTCGCCCATGATGGGGTGCGATTCACTTGACGATGTGCATTTTATGTATCCTGGGCCCGCATGATCCCACTCAGCTAGTAAAAGCCCTTCTGCTATTATTTTTATTATTCAATTCATTGTCAGATCATCTCGACCTCGGACGTCACGGAGAAGCGATGCGAGCTCACGAAGGTTTGGATATTTATTTTTTTGATGTCTAATAATTTGTCTAGAAGCCGTGAAAATAAAAAAATTCCAGGAAGGCTCCGAATTCGCAGAGCACGGCTCGGCCGAATTCCGCGTGTACGAAATGATTACTGGAAGCGGAGTCGCCCAGACAGAGATCATGGTATGGCGTTTGAAATCGGGATATTTGCATCGGAGCCGACGTAGTCGTTCTTACATTTGACTTTGAATCCACGATGTAAGCCTTTTCTCTGTAGTTGGGAATATTTTGCTAACTTATTTACTGTTCGTGATTCTGTGCGTAATGACGCAGTGAAATAAAATAAAAACAGAATGCTTCCTTTTTGAATCCATTCAGAATGCTTCTCTTTTGCAGGCGACTCCCTTCGGCAAGGTCGGCATGAGCAAGGCCCTCGCAGCGGGATGGATTGCAGTGGACAAGAGTGGAGGCGCCGTCACCGTCGTCAAGAAGGTCTGGTATTCATGAACAGTTTATTTTTGTTACGAGGCAGTATTTACCCTTTCAATTTATTTTTGTTCTAAATCCCTTGCAAAAAGGGTGAAACATCATCGTCTAAAAAACTGTCAGCCAGTGAAAACATTGTTGCTACCGGTAGTATATTGGTCGTTTTGAAGGCAGTTCAGCTAGATATCTTCCTCCTTCACAGTTGAAAGCACAACAATATTAGCTGCAATTCAGGTCGACAACGCCGTTGACTCCGTCCGCCAGCAACTGGATGCCCTTAAGATCGGCAACGAGACCGAGGTACCTTGAAGTATTTCGAAATCAATTATTGTGGAGCGAACAGAAATACCGTGTGAATGACTTGCAGGTCGATGAGAAGGCTCGTGCCGACCTCAAGAAGCGGAAACTGATCTCCGAAGTGTAAGCGGTTTTTAGAAGAAAAAGGATTATTCATCCATACACGATTAAACCTAGTTATTCATAGCGTAGAAGGAATTACCGTCTTTTTTATTTCTAATTGTAAGGATTGAAATATTACCTTTGGTGACTTGATCCTATCAAATTGCTGCAGCACCATCAAGACCCTGATTATCAAGAAGGGACTCGAATTCACGACGACACTGGAGAAGCCAGAGGCCGATCTGACGCCGGAGATGATTGCGAGGTTGGACATTTGGGCTTGTCGGGAAAGGCGTGGAATGGGCTGGTTAAAACCAGATGATTTCTCTTTGTAACTTTTTTTATAATAGTGCTAAAGTTTTTCCTAGTTGTCTATCTCCCTGTTTATCCCTTCAATAATACTTTTAAAAATTCTACAATTTTGATTTCATGATGTTTGATTCATCAGTAGTGCACTCACACATGCTCAGAGAATAGCATTCGAAACTATAATAAGTGAAAGGAATGCGGATATTTCTTCAGTGGCTCGTGGCGCACGGCCAAGTTCAAGAAGTACAACTTCGATGCTCTCGGCGTTCAGCCGTCGAGTGGACACCTCCATCCACTCATGAAGGTGAGCAAAGGATCTGCGTGGGGTGCGGGGTGGTGGTTTGAAAACCTGTCAACGTTTTGGTACAAATATTCTCTACATAGTTTTGAAGGAGATCTGAAAACATTGAAATGTTCGCGCTCGGCGCGGGTAATATTATTTCGCAGCTCCGTGAATCTAACTGGTTTGAGAAACTTTCCACATCACATTTCATGGTGCAGAGAAAGAAGTGCCCTGGCTCTGCTGGACATCATTTAATATTTCGAGGACTGAAGGGTGTCCAGTGGAGTGTTCGAATCTCCGAATTTGCAGGTTCGCACGGAGTTCAGACAGATCTTCTTCCAGATGGGATTCACGGAAATGCCGACGAACCAGTGAGTCTACTCATTCATTTCGCATTCTACTACACGCCGTAGATAAATTCCCATTTAGGATATTCATATTCTCCGATATACGCATATTTTTATCTGCTAAAGTTCGCAATGATTATCTTTTTACAGATACGTGGAATCGTCTTTCTGGAACTTCGATGCACTCTTCCAGCCTCAACAGCACCCGGCTCGAGATGCTCATGATACCTTCTTCATATCAGGTATGAATGATCAAATATTATGCTATAAGTCGTGCATTTATGCACTGAAGTTATTTGAGCGAAAAGGCATCCTACAATCATTGTTTTTCCTGCAGGCACTTTTGCAAACTATCTATGGGCGTATCACGGCAAAGTGACTGTTTTTAATTAAAGCCAACCTAGAATGTAATCACTCGTATTTGAATGTTATCTGTACTAGGGAAAGGTACTAAATAATATTTTCATCAAAAAGTGGGGGGTAATAATTATTTATCGGCGATGTACTTCTCGTCGACGTAATCGTTGCTGGCTGCCACGTTGGTCATTGTTTCCTTTCGGCGCGCCTGAAATGAGCACTATGAAAATGCCCAGGAATGTGACTAAATCAAAAGTAAATTTTTTATTCACTATGAACATTTTCCATCGATTGTAATATAGGATTCCTTCTTAGATTATTTGTCGCGCAAACTTTGTAAACTGGTGGCGCAAACTTTGTAAACATGGCCTCCCTTTCCTTTTGAAGTTGTCACAATAGCTCCGAATATTCAAGTACCTTCTTGTACAGATCGAACAGACGATCAAGAAGCTCATAGGGCTGCTGTTGCATCAGATCGCGTAACTTTCCCTGTAGAGTCAATTAATTTTATAAACGCCCCCTTTTTTATTTTCGGGGTTCTGAATCGGGACGATCAGAAAATTTACTGGTGCTCGATCTAGAATACCTCAATCTGATCCTTTTTCGCGCGTTCGTAGATCGTGAGGATTTGAATGACGAGCTGGCGCAGATCCTGTAAATCAAAGTTATTTTGTTTCTACGAACGTATGGGGTTCCCATGAGACGCGCTTGCAATTGGTTCAATGTTGTGCATCTTTGATCTTGACGTTATGGTCACAAGGAACGACGGGAGGGGGAATCGGGCAGAATTAAAGCCGCACTAACCGGTTCCAGTTCGGTCAGAAATTCTTCCAATCCACTGACTTGTGATTCGTCGACAAGATCTAAAAATGCAGGAATTTTAATTCACCTAGCAATATAATTAATTATCTCTACCTGGCACAGTGGATCCACCAGCTGGGGCGCATTGAGATATCCTCCACGATAGCATAGATAGAAATATAAGGACGAAGAGTTGCTGCATCACTCCAAGAAGCCGGGGTTTGAGCTCCTAGCTAGCCACTGGGAGTAGATGCCTCTCCTGAAGAGAACCGTGACGAACTGCGTAAGAGACGGCCTCCACCCTCGCACGGTGATTGAATGATTGAGAATGAGAGAGAAGTGATGTTCCAATTCCCGACACCCCACCATCACCTTCAATAGTGCTAACTCGAATACGACGCCATTCAATGCATGAATCAATGGCGCTACCGCCCTTCCCCTTCCATTCCTTCAAGAGTGAATCCCTGGCAACAATATCAATCGGAAGACGGGCAATAGTGTTCCCCCCTCCGTTGCCGATGTTCGAGAACATCACGATGTGTAACTGTAGATGCAAACAGTAGTCCACTTACAAACTTACTATTTTGTAAATGTAGAAAATGTAATTTCGTAAAGAATCAAAGATCTATCACCATTTATTAATCAGTTCAACGAAACAATCCCCTGGACATATTCGAATTGTTCGTATGTCACGCTATTTTGTACCATTATCGCTCAAATCTGGGTCACTACGAAAAGGAGATGATATCGGGAGCGAACATGTGGCACGTCGTCCTATACAAATGATAGTCGGGGATATCCACGGTAGACAGTATAGGAACGAATGGGATCCAACGACTAGGGGTTGACTTATACGCGGTGATCTCTATTGATCAGCAGACGCACACGGACAAACCAAATCCGATTATGACGAATGGAACGAGTCCAAAGGATGAAGACTTGAATAGAAAGAGCTGACGAAAGATTACTTGAGAGATCAGACAAATGTACAGGGTAAAGTAAATGTGGTGTAATTGTGACCGTCGAAATAGATTGGGAAGTTCTGGGTAATTTTTGGACCATATTGGGCGCCAGTTTGGACAAAAACGTGACTTGGGGGAGATTGAATAAATTTCAAATTTGCCCGCTTTTGGCGTCAATTTCAATATCATTTCAGACCCCGCTGTCAGCAAACGCTTCCCCGCTGACTACCTCGAGCGCGTGAAGGAGGTTCACTCCAAGGGAGGATACGGAAGCATCGGGTAAGTGCATGTTGACGGAATGATGTAAACCCGATGTTCTGCTGATCGTATTTCACTGATTAGGAAATAATTAACTAATAGAACGAACCAGCAGTACCACTAGTTCTCGAATTCAAAACGAGATTTCGTAGGTCCCGGAAAAAGGCGTATTGCTATTGAGGGTGGGTTGTGGTATCGGTTCCACTGGGTAGTATACAGAGTGAACCAGGTAAGAAGGCAAACAGAAATCGTATGTGAATTTGCGAGAACCTCATGGATATTGTGTGCATTGAACAGCGGAGAAATTAGGTTCCCGAGCCACAATTTTACACAATTGCCGACATTTTACTATTAGTGCTGAACACAAGATAAGAATGAAAATTTTATATTTATTCAATCTGAACATTCCTGTGCAAATGAGTATAAAATAGTCTTTAGATAATTGCGAGCATTTCGAACGATCACCAGGGATTGAGCGGTACGGGAAAAATTGCTCCCTTGCAGCTACAACTACGACTGGAAGATCGAAGAGGCGGAGAAGAATGTGATGCGCACGCACACGACGGCTGTCTCCGCGCGCCAGCTCTACAAGCTCGCGCAAGAGGTATGGGGAGTGGGAGTTTTGCTCTACATAATAGCTTTATTCATTGAATTTTTCATCCGACGAACCTTACTCTACCCTCCTGCTGCTCAGATACTGCGGGTTTTATTGTTTTCTGTGGAAAATCATTTCCTAACCGTACTGATGGATAGACAAGGTGAATTGCCGCATCGTGAGATCTTAAAAGTTTCGCCCGGTGAAAAGCTGTCATTACGTAGTCCGAAAGGAATCAGTACAAAAAGTCAATATCGTCCGTGTAGGGCTTCAAGCCGTCCAAGATGTTCTCCATCGATCGCGTCTTCCGTAACGAGACACTCGACGCCACGCATCTAGCGGAGTTCCATCAGGTGGGAGATTTCTTCGGATCGGTCGGTGGTAAAAGAACTCTTGGAATAGCACATGACACTGATTCAAAAAGTTTCCAAAACACCGTGGATTCGTGTTACACAGTTTACTGAATTCCTCAACACACTAATTTGATTTGATTGGTCGCTGAATATTTCCTCTAATAATATATCCCAATTTCGAAGTCGGTGTACCATCGTCATAGCAATTATGTCCTCTGGTTGCGAGGATTGCACGAGTACGGTGGTTTTAACGAATTGTGTAGTACACGTTATGTGATCACTTCTTTGTTTTTGAAGCGAGCACAATAATAAGCACATGTGGCCTTTCCTTTATTTCCTCCTGACAATGATGGTGGATCCTGATCGTCCAGGATCCACGCTCTGGAATCTTGGTCTTAGATCATTAGTCTTAACAGGGGCACACCTTTACCCTTCCTCTGCAGGTGGAGGGCGTTATCGCGGAGCGCAACCTGTCCCTCTCTCACGTCATGGGACTGTTCCGCGAGTTCTTCAGGAAATGCGGTCAGTTTGTTGGCATCCCATACTGCGTGAAGAAAGAAAACTAGATTCGAGTTGAATGGTATTTAATTCATTGACCTTTCTCTGTAAACGAGATCAAAATGTGGACATAGATCCAGGTGGTTCGCACGCAATTGCAATTGTTATTTGTGGTCGATATTCTTTCAAGTTAATTTATCGGTTACACTTTACAAGTTATCAATCAATTCCAGGCATCGAAAACCTGCGCTTCAAGCCAACGTACAATCCGTACACGGAGCCGAGCATGGAGATATTCGCCTACCACGAGGGACTCGCCAAGGTGAGCTGACAATGAGGGGACAGGGATGCTTGTAAAATGACTATTATGAAGTATTGTGTTTCCTACGAGAATCTGACTTATTTTTCGTTTGACATGTTTATAAATTGCTCTTGCAGTGGGTGGAGATCGGTAACAGTGGAATGTTCCGCCCCGAGATGCTTCTCCCGATGGGACTTCCTCCCGATGTCAACGTCGCCGGCTACGGACTGTCACTGGAGAGGTGGGCATGGGGCAAAGAACGGGATGGCACGAAAATGGGTTCGAGTCTGGATTGTCCATGGAAACCAGTGAGATTCATTACACTGGAGATTAGTTAATTTGAATTCATTTGTTCAACAACGATCAGAATTGGATCTTGATTATACAAATCCAAATAATTTTCTAACAGCGGAGAACGTTCACCATCTGAATTATGGTTGCTAGAGCGCCAAACTTTTCCAACAATCACATCTTCAAAATAAACACTGTAGGCCAACGATGATCCGGTACGGAATCGACAACATCCGCGATCTCTTCGGCCCCCGCGTCAAGCTCGACATGGTCTACAACAACCCCATCTGCCGGCTGGACAAGAAATAAGTCTATATTTCCATTTTACTTTCGACGACCCAGAAAATATGATAAAATTTTCGAACAGTATCATGGGGATATTATTTTTTCTAATTTGTTTCTATTGAAATAATTTATGAGGCGTCATCGTTGATTGTTGCTGTTCGCCTTCTCGACTATCAAATTATTGCTCCGTGATTTTCCATTATTCTTTCCTGTTTCTCTCGCGGATTGTGGTCCGGTTCCAATATAGCTTTTATTTTCACTGTTGTGATAAAGTTGTTTCTTGACGAAAATTCTGGAGTGGAGTCAACCCGTGCGTGAATTGGGGGGTCCTTTGTTCCCCTCCCATTGCAGCAGCGAACTGGAGGGCGAGTGCCCTCTGGGGATAACATTCGGAGGACGAGTGACCCCTCTGCCTCTCATGGACTAGCACTGAATCCCTTTGAACCTGTTGCTAACCAAATCGATTCAGAATGTATTCGATCCAGAACCTTCCAGTATGGCGGGAGGGCAGGAGTTCTGCCACCGCCTCACCCCGGAGAAGCCGGCCATCCATGAGACTCTCTCCCTCTTCTTTCCTTGTTGACCTCTGTCCTTTGGGTGGGACACGCGGCCTCTGCAAAGAGCAGAGGAAGGACTCGCCCTTTTTGCAGAGGGCAATCCCCCACCCCCGAAGAAGGTGGCCGATCTTACTCTCGAGCTAGAGAGACCGCTCTCCATTCCCAGACACTACGTGCACTTTTGTGCGGTGGCTAAACGGCCGAGATTGAACAGCCCCTTGTGATGTGAGCATCGAGTAGATGGCTTGAGCCTGGGCTCTTTCCCTACTGATAAGGTCGATGCACTTTGGGACGGCTGAAGGGGGGCGAGGCGGGTCAAATAAGGTTCTCTCTCTCGCTGCGAGCTACGAGGAGTGTTCGGTATGACCCCCGCCTGACCCCCTTTCCAACCTGCGAACACTTCCGATGGATTGGACACATACGAGAGCGCTGGAAACAGATTACACATTTTTTGAGCCAGAAGTGGACCGACTAGACCCATCCCAACATGAGCATAGCCTGCCAATGGAAGGCTGGACGCTGTCCTCGTTCCCGTCTCCACGTCCCACCGCCAGTTTCGTTGGTCACCACTGGACACACATTGCAATCCTGGATCCACGTCCAAGCTCGTCCCTAGACTGGATGGATCGGGAGTCTCAAGATAGATGGCTACATCCTCGTGTACAACATGACCCGGAGATGTTCTCCTTATAACCGGGATGGTGGCTGCCCCAGATACGGGCAAGCTCCCTCCTCCATCGCCTTGTCCTCGGAATGCACTCTGGCTCTATCTCGAGCAATGCGGGGGTCCTCCTCCCCTCTCCCTCCTCATCCTTCATTGTCCCTTCCCCAGTCTGGGCAGACGTTTGTCGAGAGCGAGAAACTGCTTCGTGATCACAGCGCCTCATTCTTATTGCACTGCTCCATGTCCTCGTCTCTTCCGGCCTAGACTTTACAACGAGGGAGGTTCGTCTAGCCGGCGTTTCTGGGAGGAGTCACAAAAACAGCTAAATTTATAGCTTTTGGGTGGGTTTGCACACCTGGATTACAGTGGGATTGTTTTCAGAATTGCTGTGGTTATACTTATACTGCTAGACGATGCCTTTTGAAAAAAAATTCCTCTTGATCTGGCCCCGATCTCCCCCCTTGCACAGTGCTCCCCAGTAGCCCCTCACTGGATCCCCTTTCCCCCTTCCCCTTGTCCTCTCCCGTCCCCATCATTCGAAAACTTGGCCCTCCCTCAGGGAGAGGGGCGAGACCCCGTTCCGTACCGCCCGGTGCCTCCGCCATTTTTGCACTTTCCTCCCCCGTCCCAGGGAGAAAGAGCAACGCGCTTCGCATCTCTGCCCTCTCTGCTCCCTCCACCCTCCCCTCGCTCTCTCTCTCGTCACCCCCTCCATCTGGCTCCATCCAGCAGGCGTTCCCTCCCTCGCTCAGCCCCTCTGTCTACTCCCCCAGAAAAGCGCAGTGTTGGAAGAGGGTGCAATGGGACCATCCAGAAGGGAGGAGATCGTGAACGAGGACGGGGACAGGGAGAGAGACTCCCGCGGTGGTCAATTTGGGTGATCTGTGCTCTTGGATCCACAGTGATTGTACAGGAAATAGCCCGTCCGACAAGGAACGAACGATGGATGTTCGCCGTGTTCTACCCACTAAATAGTACGGCATTCTTCTTGGTGAGCAACACGTTTTGGCAGAATTCTAGAAGCAATAAACTACTTCGAGGTCCCCTGCCCTTCCTCTTTGTAGTCTTGGCAATGTACTTGATAGCAGCCCTAGATAAATACTAGTCCACGGCTACGGTAACTCTAAAGTGCAGGGGGCTGAGTAGGCCAAGTCCGAGTCCTCTGCCTGGCACCGTGGTCGTTCTCTCTGCCGGAGCCCCAGCTGAAACCATTGCGTTCTAAAACATCTCTCTCTCGTGGCGGGAGGAGAGCCTCCTCCCTCCTCTGCCCCCCTCCCCTCTCCTCCTTCCCCCCCTCCCTTTCGCCCCTCTTCTCCGTCTGCCGTCTCCTCATCGTGCGCACTCTCTCAGAGAGGGAAGCGCGGAGGGCGAGGGCTTCTTGTCCTTTCCCACCCGAGTTGCACTATCCGTGATACGGCCCGGCACTCCGCCCCCTCTGCAACGTCGGAACCCCCCTTGGC
>JACMIG010002775.1:0-13190 GCA_014805385.1 Levipalatum texanum | reverse complement strand
TAAAAGCCAACTTATTTTTATAAAACAATTTTTTTGATCGCGCCTTAAATTGTGATCGGGGGCTAATTCCCAACCCCCCCCCCCCCCTCCAATTCTTAGTGAGACCACTGGCGACTAATTTCCAACCCCCCGATATTCTCACCTCCTCCCTCCATCCCGATCGCGGTCCTTGTCACTCCTGCTCTCGATGCCCCGATTCCGATGACGATCCTTCTCTGACTGCGAGGAGTGGAATCTGTAAGAAGCGATAGATTACAAGTTGTAATTTACAACATCCGATTATTCGAGAAAAGTAATACTCGTAGGAATCGCTCATAACAGAAATACTCGTACTTTCAGCTTGATATCATTCAAGGGATTCGGAATGATTTATAATTTTGGCTTTGTGCGCTTCGAACTATCGAATGGACCGCTCAAGACAGGTAGTACTCGTTATAGCCAAATGTTGAAACACAGATTCACTTGATCTCTTTCGGGAGAGTTGGTAAGATGCACAATTTCGGGTCGCTATCTCACTGTCAGAAGGAACATGCGGCTAAAAGCAGAAATGTATTCGCTTGGTTGCAATTAAGCAATTAGGTTAGTTGGAATATTTAGTTGATATAATCGCTCAAAACAGACAATGCTTGTAAATGCAGATTGCTGATACGTGGAATGGCTTGGTTCCATTATGGGGATTTGGAACGATTCATAAGCTTTCTCGTTTGCTCCTATCGGAAAACGAGCCTGCATGAAATTTCATAAATGTTTTGACTTCCACAAGAAGAAAAGGCAGTGATCCCCAAATTTGTGCAACTTTCCGGTCCACCGCATGTATTTCAGGGTGTACAGAACCTAATAAATTATCAAAATACCTGTCTATGTTCTTCCTCGTGCTGTCGCTGTAGCGGTCGTCGTCGTTCTGAGGACGCCGCCGATTCTCGTCGCGGGAGCCTGGAATTATTTTTAATAGCCGTCAATAAACTGATCAATAATATTCCAAAAGAAATTTAAACATTATTACCATTCTCTCGCCGTTCCCGTTCTCGTTCCTTCTCTTCCTGCTCCTTCTTCTTGGCACGTGCGAGGGTGTCGAGTCCGAGGACGGAGCCGGCGCGTATGTGGCGGGCAGTATGGACTTCCTAATAAAATACACATTTTTGAAGGACGCAGTTCGCGACAAAATTTTTTCACTAAAATAAATTTTAAAAAACTTCTCACTCCGTCCTCTTCCTTTTTCTTCTTGATGACGAGACCACCGACCTGCATAGCAGTTACATTAGTCATTAATGTTTCTAGCTTTATAAAATAAGTTTTTTTAAAGGTTGGAAACTATAGCAATAAAGTTTTATCGAAACCAAGCAATGGTAATTTATTCTCGCACCTGCTCCCGGGGATCGAGCCCCTCGAGTCGCTCCACCTCCTCTTGCGGGGCGTCTGATTTCTTCAGCATGCTGAAGACCTGTAAGATTATATCTTTGAGGTTCGAACATCAATCTACAAGAGCAAAGGCTAGTGCAGCACGTTCTCGATTTCCAGCGAAATTCGCTGTAAAATACCACGCTACATAACGCGAACAAGTGATGACCACGGGGAAGCAGCTCCTTAGACAGCATCGAATACAACCAGAATGGAAAACAGGTCGAGCACTAGGAGGTCAATCACTTGGAAGCTTTCGCAAAGCTTTCGAAAAATTCGTATAACATCCGTAAATTCGAGGCTCCGGGGGAAAGGCAAATCTCGACCGTAAAGTTCCTTTTCCGCATCCGGGGTTCAGGGCGCTGATCGTAAACTGATCGCTATGACACCACATTATCTCGAATGTACTTTGCACTATCGCGGCACTTTCGTTGACGTGAACACGCCTCTCCGTGCCGAGCCGTGCACTCTGATAGCCGAGACAGTTGTCGATGGACTCTCGAGAACCTCCCTCGCTCTTCGCCCTTGCAGCTCCTAAAAATATTGCCTCGAAATGCCTTCTGTTTCACGTGCTCTTTTCGACATGACGTTCGCTCACTTGACCGTGTTCTTCGAAAGTCGTCTTAATCCTCTCTACAGAGCAATCACGGCCGGTGTGTTGCGCACGGTTCTCCGCAGGATGGTTTCCACCGAAATTTCTCCCATCGAAAAGGTTTGATTTTTGATTATATGTATTTAAGAATGTACAATAACAATAGAAATAGTGGAGTATTCCAGGCCAAGCGCGATGCTGCGTACGCTTGCGCTAAGAAGCACGTCACTCCTGGATGCAAGCTCGGCGTAGGCTCCGGCTCCACCGTCAAGTACCTCGTGGAGTATCTGGAGGCGCAGTTCAAGGTACTTTTGGACTCGGGAATTGCGCCAAGTTAGCGCGCTTAAAGTGTTATTATATTTCTACAATTAATCTTATTTTGTAGGCGGGCGCTCTTCCTGGACTCATGTGCGTGCCAACGTCCTTCATGACGAAGGTTCGTTAAGCTCGCTTTTATATGAAATAAACGAAATTAATTATTTATTTAAATATATGCAATTAAATCATACAAGAAACATTCCAGAAATGGCTGGTCGACAGCGGTCTGCCCGTTTCCGACCTCGATTCCACTCCCGTGCTCGACGTGTGCATCGACGGAGCTGATGAGGTTGGTATCGAGAGCAGCATGAATAGCCTTCTAGAAGAGTGGCAAAATAAATAGCCCATGGTCAACTCCTGAGCAAAGCCAGTTGAACTTTCTCTGAATCTTAACATGCGCGGCGCGAAATCCCCCTTCGAACGGACAGATGGAAACTGCTGAAAATGCTCGAAATTCCACACCTTTTCTGCCATCTGAGAATAAACGAATGTTTCCGCCCCCACGTTAGTTGCCCCATCCTCAATTACGTGACAAAATAATAATAAAAAGGTTCCCGAAAATCAGCAGCATTTGCGGAATATTTTCTGATCCGAGATGAACTGCAGGTTGACCCGAGCCTCGTCTGCATCAAGGGCGGCGGTGGATGCCTCGCGCGCGAGAAGATTGTACAGCATGCCTCGGCCAAGTATCGATTTTTCTTTCGAATTCATAATTAATCAATAATCAATAAAAAAATCAGTTCGTAAATTTCAGGTTCATAGTTATCGCCGACTATACGAAGGAGGCAAAGAAGCTCGGCGACCGCTACCAGCACGTGCCCATTGAGGTATAATTCTTTAATTGTATATGTACTGGTGATTAGTGCACGACCATAATCAGAATAAGATTAATATTTAGAAAAATAAAAAAATAGAAGGAATTTCCAGGTACTCCCATTCGCCTCGACGCCCGTGGTCATCGAGGTGCCGCGTCTCTTCGGCGGAACTGCCGGTTTGTGGGAATTAATCTTTTTTCCCTCCAAAATCGTATTATGAGTGGAAAATCAAATCCAGCTATTCGATTTAATTATAGCGGTAATGCGCATGGTTTCGCTTTTGCAAATAAATATTTGAATAGTTTGAAATTGTAGAACTTGATGATTGTACTGTCAATAGAAGATCAAATCCAGTAATATGGCTTACTCGTTGCGGCAATGACACGGTTTCGAAGTTCGGAAATACCGGAAAGAGTTTTAAAGTTTGGCATATAATTCATTTCGCATGCTTCACTGATTACCGATGATAGAATCCCAACAAAATAATAGTTAACAATAGCGTCAAAGTGCTTGGTTTCATTCACAGAAAAACGATATCTTTTGTTTAGGAGCTTATTGGATGTTACGAGTTTAACGTCTAGCACGCTATATCAATAATCATAAGCCTTAGCATTGGCGCCTTGTTTCGTACTTTGGAGAATTCCTGGAAATCTTATTTACATGTTCTCTTTTCAGGACTCCGCATGGCGCAGAAGAAGGCGGGTCCCGTCATCACCGACAACGGCGGCTACATTGTCGACTGGGTCTTCCCCAAGGGGACTACGATCGATTGGAAGGCTGTTCAGGTATGTTTAAAAAAATTAAACTACGATAAATTAGCTGGACAACGACCTTTACGTGTTGAAATGTACACGGAAAATTAAATAGTGAGCTGTTGTATTTTTTTCCCGTAACCCGCGGAATCCTTGAATCAATCGAGAAGCAAACGGAAAGTTGATGTTCCGTTTGCTTCTATCTTATCATTTTGGTCGCAACCTCTTGTATAATAGTTGAAATTGCTGGGCAACAGGGCGTTTCACGTCGGGATTTTATAACTAGAATTCATTTTTGAACTATGACTCCCGAAACCAGCAGAATCCGCGTAACGCTCGTCATTTATTTGCTTGAGTTGATGTTCAGTGCAATTCCTCGGATTCGGAAGCTATAAAATCTTATCCATAATACCTACTGGGCGTTTTATGAATGACGAAAGTTACAAGACTCAGTGTCAGTAATTAACTAGTCATGAAACTCGTCCGTAACCCGCAAAATTCGCGCAACCATGATCTTATATTTTTCTGGTTGTGCGTTCAATACAATGCTTGATGATGCAATAGTTTACAATGAATACTTCCTCAAGAATTAATTTCTCTGCAGGCTCGCCTCGCTGACACACCCGGCATCGTCGAGACGGGCCTCTTTATCGATGTCGCTGATGAGGTGAATATTTTCTAAAAAAAATTTTTCGGAGTACTGTAGTCATTCTGCGATCGGTGCAAGTTCAGTCTGTGATTGCAGGTCTTCTTTGCGTACGACGACGGTAGCGTCAAGTCGATCACGCGCGAAGAGATCGAAGAGATTAAGAGCTGCAAGGGCAACTGAAGCCTTCTCCTCCATCTCGACTACGGCAGTCTATTGATCGATTGTTATTTCGCGCCCATTTTTGTTACTTTTGATGTTATGTTGTTTACACATAGATCTCTCCCGCACCCGACCCGATTGTGACGCGAAATTCACTTGGAATTTTGAACCCGTTGATTCCGCTTTGAACTAAACAGAAGTTGTGTTCATCCTCTGATCTTTTCCCCACAAATTCAAAGTTGTTGGCTTATTCGACACCATTCCAGCGCTTTGACATTGAATATATACGGTAGAAATCACGATAGAATAATCATTGAGATTTTGTATAAATGTATTCTTATCTTTATGGCTCAGAATAGAACTATTGGAATGTTCGCTACTGAATTTAATGTTTTGCGAAGATACAGTACGCCGAGACAGCGGGGTACGGTAGGACAGGGTATATACGGTAGGGCAGGATAATAGCGGGAAGAGGGGCTTGACATTGCCATCCCGGAAGGAAGGAAGGAGCGAACGACCTTCACTTTCATCCATAGCATCGCTCGCCCAACCGCACGCAATTGACCGTAACCCCTTCTCCCTTCTATGAAGAAGGCTGCGGCTCGCAAACATGGCGCTCATTTGAATTCCGAGGTCTTTTAATGTCTGGACACTCTTCGGACCTTTTATCTCTTGCTCCGGAGGGGCCTAGGTTAGACGGCAAGAGTCACCTGGGAAAGATACGACCTGCCAAGGCTGCCATCCGCATTGAGCAACAACCGATGTATGACCAGATCTCAGTTCGTGAGTGAGCATGCTGGGCCGACTCCTCTTCTTTTCCTTACTCTTGCCTTCTTCGCCATCTTTTATCGCTCACTCTTGTCGTGGACGAGTCAACTGCGACCCGATTCGAGTGTGTGAATGGAGCTTTGGAGTCGAGCGGTGTAGGGTAAGTCTTGGTCTAGTGGTTACGAGACTTTCCCTTGGTGTTGGATGCTCTGGGTTCGATTCCTTTCAGCTGCAACGCGCCCACGAATCTGCCAAGATCCAGTCCAACGTCGTTCCTGCGTTCTTTGAGCAGTCCGAAGGTGAGGGAAGAAACACCCTGGATAATTACACCAATGACGGACTGCGCGCGCTTTTGATCTGCCTCTTCGAGCCCCCGTTTCATGACCCGTGTGATTGAAGCGATCCATGAAACGGGGCCAGCAGAGGGAAGGATGCTCGCAGTGGTACTGTCCGCGCATGGAAATTAGAACGCGCATGGTGCCCGACAATATTCAAAATAAACATTCCAGAAAAATTTAAATCCCGAATTCCAGTGGAGATCATCGACAAGCTCATCGGCGACCAGGCTGCGATGGAGGAGGAGGAAAGGAAAATGCGTCCCCGGATGCACGGAGCCACCTATGTCACGGCCACACCTCCGATTGCTATGCAGATGGACAAGGTAAAGACTAAGGAGTACCACGGACCGGAATCGTGGATTACGGACACTTTTTTATAAGAAATCCTTAGAAGTCTGCTTTTCAAAGATGGTGAACGAGCGAAAAAGACTTGTAAAACTATAATAAAAAAACCTCTCCTGATTGGAACGGTAGACAAATTTTACGTATATTTTCGATTAGTCGAGCTATCCTCGAGCTGCCTAGCTGACTTCGTAAAAGGCATTGAACTGAAAAGGCATTGAGTCTCTTACAGGCCTCCTACCCTACCCCGTCTCCATGGTCATCCTCCACTACATCCATGCTCAAAGAGGAGACGCTCATCGGCTATGGGGCCTATCCCGCTCTGGCTACGGCTCGGGACTCCACTCCTTGTGAAAAGCGAATCGAAGAGGACATCAGAATTGGAAGCGGAGTGGAGCCCATGGAGGGGTACGCCGTCTCGCCTGGTATCCTCTCCTCTATGGATGAATACCCTACTCCTGCTCCTCCTGCAACGACTACGACATCTCCCAGGATAGGGTGCGGAGCGGAGCCCGTGAAGCCGACTATTCTACCGTCCATGGATGAGTACCGTACTCCTCCTCCTCCTCCTCCACCTCCTCCACCTACCACTACCCCCAAGTCCGTCGTTGTACTCGCTGCCGAGGACGACGACTTGATCTGCGGGAAGACCAAGCCGGAGCTGGTCCAAACCCCTTATGGAGTCTTCTCGTCCATCGATGCCTTCCCCACAGCCCCTCCTCCCCCTTCTGCCGAAGAGGCGGCGAGGTACGGCTTCGGGTCGAAGACGCCCGATCCGAGGGTCTCGTTCTCGTTCGATTCCTATCCGACGCCTCACAAGAATCCCGGATGGGATGACGTCATCAAGGCTATGACGTCATCAAGGCCCTCTCCTCCTCCCATCCACCCTCCGGTAACCAGTGCCCAGGTGGACTCCGCCATAGGCTATGGAGGCTATTCCCCTTCTCCTCCTCCTCATAAGCCTGCCTACTCCATGGATGTCTTCCCGCCTTCCCCACCTCCTCCCTCGTCTTCTACGTTCCATGAGCCCTCCTACTCCATGGATGTGTTCCCTCCGTCTCCTCCTCCACCTCCCCACAAGCCCTCCTACTCCATGGATGTGTTCCCTCCTCCTCCTCCCTCCTCTTCCTCCCACCACAAACCCTCCTACTCCCTGGATGCCTACCCCACCACCGCCGGGCACCCCATCCGTCCCCCTGTAACGAGTGCCCAGGAGGACTCGACTATAAGCTACGGCGGGAGCTATTCAGCCTTCTCCCGAGACCCCATTCCCTACCGCGGTCCGCCATTCGACAAGATTACTCGCCCCGCTCCGCCTATGCCAGCCATAGGGGATGACGTCATCAAGGCTATGCCCTCGCCTCCTCCTCCTCCACCACCCAAGGCGATCGACGACGAGGAGCTCCTCGAAGAGCTCGAGGACGCCGACTGGATCGAGGAGGAGGGACGAAGCTGCGAGACCGACTACCAGGTATAGTGAGTGTCGTCGGAGGTAAAAGCTTTCCGGAGAACTCGCTTTAGTTGGGCAATGGGCTTCTTCTCCGGAACGATTCATCCGCTGATAATGGTCCTAATAGAAATGAAAGCTTTTGGATCTCCAACCCTCATGAGGGTGGATGGATTTTCGAACCTCGCTACTGCGTTTATATCATCCGATAATTGCAGTGTCGCGTCGGAGAATCGTGCTCAGGATCACGAACGATCGGACAGCTGCAGCAGAAATACTGCAGGTATGAGAGGCCACTATGAGAACTAAGTAAATATGACAAGGGCAAAATTCTGTCTGGTTGGGTGTCCCACAAACTGCATTTCTAATGGACTATTGCTAAACTGGGTTCATTGCCAAGAAGGGGTGAACGTAAATATTGTCCGGAACGACTTTTCCGCCGGCAACAAGTCCATTTCAGACGCAACGCCAAGCAGTCCGGGCGGAAATGCATCGTGCATTCGGATTGTGTTAGAGGCTACGTAAGTCTTCCGTCCCTCTTCCGTCGATGTTTTATCGATTGAAAATTAAGAGGTGCCAAAAGTCGTCGACCGACAACAGTTATACGTGTGGGAAGAGCATGGAGAAGAGCTCCGTGTGCCGCTACGATTTCGAGTGCTCCAATGGGGAGCGGTGCATGGATGTCGATGGAAAGATGGTGCGTCTTTTTATTTATTTACTGCGTTACTAAAATGATTTTAGTACTATGACACAAATATTATAGCGCAATTTATTTGGTTTAAATTTTTAAAATAAATTGATATTAGTTAATTAATTAATTAATTTATGTAATCAGTGTAAATTGTTGCGGTATTTACAGAACTTCCGCTGTCGCCCTGATCGAGTATTCCGGAAATGCCGTCAAGATGTGGACTGCCCGTATGGACAGGTTCGCTAGCTTCTCACGACCAGATATAAAAATGAGAGATCATTGAAGATCTGTCGCCATGTCCTCCTGGACAAGCTCTGTGTCGCCATTCCCAACTACCTCTTCTATACCACCCTTTTGTAGTTTAAGTTGTATTTATTGAATCCGAAGATAAAGCCCATGTTCTTGCCGAATCACATCATGAATTTCTAAAAATGTATTTTATATTATTTTTTCCCATTTTTAATAACAACAGGGCATCCTAACGCTATTAGACAACAACTAAACTTCGCCAAGTACCAAAAGACGAAAACATGAAATGGACTAATGACCCGTGAATACATTTTCAAAATCAGGAAATTCAACGCGATCGTCCGAGGTAAAAATAAGGAGATTACGGTACATTTCGCGGCGGGACCCCGATAAATACAGTAACAACCTCAAGATGCTTCTCTCACTAACACGGCCTGGACGATGACCCTCGGGACATCGACTCCTTTCTCGTGGTTGATCGTCCGCCTGTGCAGGAATTCACGACGAACTACGCGGAATCCGGCGCCCTCGAACGGTGACGTCAGCTCGCCTGCAACCGATTGTTTATAATCAGTGCATAAAGAGCAGAATTAAAGAAAATATTTGAAACCTGAAAGAACCCCTGTTATTGAAGCTGAGGCAAGCAAAAAATTTGCTCCCGGAGAGGATCGATCTCACGACCTTCAGATTATGAGACAGGGCACTGCCCACTACGGAAGAATCGAGCACACTTTCGCAAGGGGCTATTATTACTATTAGCCCGCATCGTTGAGATGGCAATCGTAGTGGTTTTAGCAATAGGGACTACTTTAAAAAGAAATACTTTAATGTATGCAAAGGATGTACCGCAATCCCGAGTGCCTGGGCCCTTCTCCTTAGCAACCGAACGGCGTTGGCCGAAAAGTCAACGGCCTGAATGAAAGTATAATTATTGGCGCATCCCAAAAATGCTTTTAAAATTAGGTACTGTGGATCGTTCCCCAACACCATCGTTTGAACTCCTTATTCCCTTTCAGGTGATCAACTCATCTGCTCGCCGCATCGGATGGGCCTTCAAGACCACCAACATGAAGCACCTGGGCGTGGTACCCTGCCTGCGGAGTCTTCGGTCCTAAGGAGCCCGCTCTCATCGCCGTCTCCTGCGACGCCTTCACCTACGACAAGGAGGTATACCTCATCTCGTAAAGCTACTATGTCCGGTAGATTTACTGAAACCCATGAATTCTGCTAAAATCCCTATGAGCTACCGTAGCCAATTTAATCTACCGTAACCCCTCTACAGAAACCTCAACACTGCATCCTCCTAGCTTCCGTAATAGTTCGCTTTTCCAGAACACGAACAACGACCGCATCACCAACGAGTGGACGAACGAAAATTCGTGAATGCTAACTTCCAAGCGTCACTCAATGCATCATCTACTCGGAATAATAACAATAACCTGAGTAGACCGAGGGAATATTAGACTGAAGCGTTGTGCGCTGATAAGATGAATCGATTAATTGACCATCAAGCCAGAAAATCGAACGGCCATGATCAAAGCATTGTCGGCCGACATTCGAATGGTCAATTGAATTTCCAGAGTCGTTTTTCTAAAAATTTTAAGCTCACCAAGTGTGAAGTAGTACACTCGCGTGCCGTCTGCTCGAGCGTAGAAACGGTCGCCCAGCTTGGCTTCCCGCCCGAATCGCAGCATGGCGGCGTCGTTCGCGCCGTAGTCGCGGACAAGCAGCGTTCCGCCGACCTGCTCAATTACCGTAGTTAGATATTCTGACTGAAGACGGTAGTCGTCGACTACTAGTTAAGCGAACCATTTTACGAAAAATGAAACATTTTTACGTGCACTTTCAAGTCACAAACTGCAACCGTATTTCACAAGCCTTTGGTGATGCGATAAACAAACTATTAATATTTCATTATTAGTATTTTAGATCTAACCTTGACAAGTCGTGCCAGATTCCTAGCGACGATATCATGCTTGTCGGGGTGAATGGCGGAGACGACGAAGACCAGCGTGGCCAAATCAGCGGAGCCCGAGGGGAAGAGCGCACCGTCCACTTCTCTTCTTTCGATGGAGAGGTCGAGTTCCGTCGTTTCGACCTGAAAGAACCCGTTATTGAAGCTGAGGCAAGCAAAAAATTTGCTCCCGGAGAGGATCGATCTCACGACCTTCAGATTATGAGACAGGGCACTGCCCACTACGGAAGAATCGAGCACACTTTCGCAAGGGGCTATTATTACTATTAGCCCGCATCGTTGAGATGGCAATATTAGTGGTTTTAGCAATAGGGACTACTTTAAAAAGAAATACTTTAATGTATGCAAAGGATGTACCGCAATCCCGAGTGCCTGGGCCCTTCTCCTTAGCAACCGAACGGCGTTGGCCGAAAAGTCAACGGCCTGAATGAAAGTATAATTATTGGCGCATCCGAGCACGCTTCGTGAATGCAGTATTACCGGCGTTCCAAGGCTTTCTGCATAATCTTTCTGCTCGCTATAACTCCGTCAAAAATATATATCAGCTACCATAAAGAATCTAGCACTGAAATGTTTCAGGCGTGTTAGTCATTGTTACGACCATGCTCAAGAACTTGTAACCATTCAGACCTTTCTAGAGCTTATTTGAAGCTGAATTGATACGATCGGAGTAATAATTTAGAGTGCTTTGGAACGCCGACAATAAATGACCACTTACTTGAAACCGCCAGTGCGGGAAGAGTCCAGCAATGGGGAACAGCTTATTCCCCACTCCTGATCCTGCCTCGAAGAACGTCAGCTGAGTCTGAAAATGTGGTTGTTGATAAGTTCGCGAAATTTCCTTTCTTATAAATATGTCAGAGATTGCGAGTACCAAAGAAAGAAAAAAAGTCTTAGATTTTGGCGTCCGAAATTTGAAGGAAGGGGGTTGTATGTTTGAAGATGACAATATTTTCAGAGCGGTGGAAAATTGCAAAATCCATTGGAGTTGCACGTTTATTTGTGGACGGACCTATTCATAATTTATCAGGATAAAAAACCAACATTGAAATCGGCGCGGTCGCCACATCCAAATCGCAACAGAACCGCCGGCCACTTGCGATCCTGAAGTTGTTACCATATGATTGAGTGATTTATCTCGGCTTAATTAATCTACTGCGGAAAATAAAATAGCAAACCTTGAAGAAGTTATCCATATTCCGTCGGTAGAAACGATCCCAAGACACTCGCGCATCCCGGTTCAGCAGAAAGACCTTGAAAACAAATGCATTAGGGATTGTTCTAGGACATCGAACGATTGCAATTGTTTAGGAGGCATAGAGCAAAGATGTATTTCTATAGAGTAAAGCCGCCATAAAGTTTGTCAGCAAATTTCCTCCCAATCTTTTCACAACTACACTCCATTCTGGATAAATCTGAGATGTATGTAAGCAGAGCTGGATATGCGTACTAAAAGTTCACAAATACCAAGAAAAAGATACGACCTTATGTGCTGGGGCCCTGCTCTGCTTGGCGACGACGGCAACCTCGTCGTCCGTCAACTCACGGCCCTCTAGGCTGCTCCAGAAGTCGGCTCTGCAGTAAGTCGGCTCTGCAGTAAGAAAAGTCGGCTCTGCAGTAAGAAAAATTGGTGAAAAGTCAACAATTGGGAAGAGCCAGATTTAAAAAAATGTAGCGATAAAACAGTCCCGCAGCGTCCTCGAGAAACATCGCGAATGACACCAAGAAGGAACAAGCCTCCACACGTTTCTTCATTTCTATTTGATTGAAGGTTTCATTTGAATCGTCTACGCGCCTTAATACTGCCGCCATTGTAAACATTTGGCACGATAAAAAGTTGTAATTTATATTCATGTACATACATTTCATTGGAAACACCAAAAATGAACTAGCCTGCATCTTAAATACAGTTGGAGTGGAGCTCGTTCGAAGTAAACACCGATGCCCCTCAGGGGAGGGAATGCAGCCATTGCCCGTCCCAACCTCGCCTCGAACCACATAAACCAGCCTTCCTCTCGAATAGTGAGCAACCTGAATAGCGAACTAAAGTTTTAAAAAAACCCAAAACACATCTTTATTACATACCAGTAAGCATGAAGCACCGCTGGGATAAAGAGGAAGAAGGAGCAGTAGAGGGCCATGGAAACGACGAAGTGCGGAAGTCCGATGGCTCTGCCACGCAAACGGCAGATGAGAATCGCGGCCGGCTAAAAACGAACAGCGAGATCAAAATATTTTGAAAAAGTAGAATACGTATCAAATACGTACCGGAGCGATAACAGTCAATACGTCGACGGCGGTTTCCATGGAAGACGACGAATTACTATAAAAATTCTTCATTAAATTATCACAGCGAGCCAACCAAGCCAAAAAAAGTCGCTTCGCACTCTGTGAATTAATGGCAGCACGTGGGTATAGGGACTGCTACGCAGCGAACTTTTGGTGTAGGGGCTGCCACGCAGTTAATTTATCAGCAAAACATGCTATCTCATTATCAGTTCGGGCCCGGCTCCTACGAAAAAAAATCAATTCAAAAATATTTTTTATTGTTTGAAAAACGATCTATTCGCAAGTTGGGCCCATGGGGGGGGGGGGGGGGGAATTAAAGAATGTTGCCCCCCGCGCCGGTGTTTTGTTTTTTTTGGCAAAAAAACGCCAAAAAAATAAAATAACCACCAAAAAAATTTTTTGAAAATT
>JACMIG010002774.1:0-14144 GCA_014805385.1 Levipalatum texanum | reverse complement strand
TAGTTTTCAACCATTTGCTACCCATATTCGGAATCAGCACGAAATTTGGGGTCAGATCATGCCCCATATGGTCACTTTCTGGAAATTTCAAATTTTCATATTCTCGAGACTCTCGACTTATTGATAATAATGATAAAAGTTTTACCGCACAAGCATTACCGCACTGATAAAAGTCATTAATCATAAATCTGTGGCGACGGGGGTCATAGGAGAGAAGGACGCGGACATGGGGTATAAAAGACGCGGCCACCACGAAGGACGCGGAAACGGTTTTGAAAGACGCGGAAACGGTGCAAAATGCTATCCTATACTACTATCTGCGATGATGAATCTGTTCTGCCACATTTTCCGCACTTTCGGTGGATAATGCATGAATACAGCTTTGTTCACTTTAAGAAACAAATAAGATTTTCTTAGTTTCTTAATTAGTTTTCCCGATATGATTTCTGGTAAATTTTCTCGCGAAGTTGACAACAATAGCCGTGTGTTTTCGAATTAGCGAGTTTTTGGTGTTCTGTCAGCCATGTTCAGACTTAATCAGACTCGATATATCTGTGCACATGATCTCAACAGTATAACAAAGATGAGTTGTCCAACGAACTTTACGAACAATTATGCATTCCGCTTCGCGACATGCGCATTCTCATTGCGTGGTCTCCGTGATATATTGTGATGGCACATCATATTCAGAACACATAACACTCTCGTCCTGCTTGTGACGTCGACCTGAATAGCGTGCGATTGCTCTCTCAAGACATCCCGCATCAATAATCATTCGTCGTTCCGGAAATCACTCATGGACTACCGGACGTTTCGCGGTTGGACGGTCGACATAACGACACTTCTTTCGGTCCTCTTCAACTCGACGCTAATATTTATCATCCTCCGCACGCGAAGCCACGTGGATGCACGCTACAGCTATCTTCTGCAGTCTTTCGCTGCCGTCGGCATGTCATTTTCCCTCAGCAACTACTTCTTTGAAATGGTAAATTTTCGTTAGCAGATCTCATTTTTAAATATGTCTTTTGAGATTGCCATCATCAGCAGCATCGGACCGATTGGAATGAGTCTGCGAACCCTCGAAATGGGCGAAGCGATGGGAGTAATGGGTTGCCTGGTTCCTCCGTTCATCCTGTGCACGATAACGCTCCTTCCGTGCTTCCAATTCGTCTACCTCTACTGTACCGTGTGCAAGTAAGCATCGCATCGCTGGAAGTAACATTACCACTGTAGCCCTCCAAATCTGCGATGGCTGTCGGAGAGCGCTCCAAGAGCCATTGCATTGATGGCCGTAACAGTGGCAGGCTGCGGCATAAGCTTCTTCGCTGCCCTGTCCCATCTCATGCCGAACGAGCGAACACGCGCCGGATTTGCTGGGATCTTCCGCAAATTTACAGGACGCGATATAAATGCCGATCCAATTCCCGGCTACATCGCAGCTTATAACGACGTCAGTTCATAATATTCTATAGAACATCTAATTTCGCCTTCATTATTTTTTGTATAAT
Source organism: Levipalatum texanum (assembly GCA_014805385.1). Classification (NCBI taxonomy): domain Eukaryota; kingdom Metazoa; phylum Nematoda; class Chromadorea; order Rhabditida; family Diplogasteridae; genus Levipalatum; species Levipalatum texanum. The sequence goes on along the minus strand of JACMIG010002774.1, from coordinate 12,636 downwards.
ATTTCCTAATCCTTTCCTAGGATGTGCTGAATGGTTGTGAAAAATGAATAAGCTAATCTAGTGCGTGAATGCAAAAGATCTCCTAGGTATGATTTTTCAGGTCATGTTTGGTCCCGACGGAATGATGTTTACAATCAAATTTTCGCTGTTCATGGTACCAGTCTCTGCGTGTATCGCAATATCTATTTACTGTGCAATCAAGATTTTTGGAAGTGTCCGGAACGTTACATGGTTTGTCAGACTCGTTATTTGAAAGAATCTTTCCATCAGGTCCGATGGAAATACATCCAAAAGGTCGATGCTCAAGCAGTTGTTCCTTGCACTTCTCGCAGAGGTGTTGTAAATTGCGAAAATATCTAATGAATTATGCTTCAGAGTGCAATTCCGATTGTCCTTGCCTACGGGCCTCTTCTGATCATTTATTCTGTGTTTATCATTGGATGGGATGTGGAGGACATCACGGACAAGTAAGAGTTTTTCGGTTACTGATTTCCGCGACTCAATTTGTCTGACGCATCATGATGGGCTGTTTCTTCACAAATTACATACAATTTTGCAGATTCTACCTGGCCTCGACACTTTTCCCCGTATTGGAGCCCATCGCGATCACCGCGTGCATTCCGCCGTAGGAATTGCATCGCCATTTCCATCTTGTGATCTTTTCAGCTACCGCGCAAGAGTCTACAATGTGTGGGCGCATCTTCGCGGAAACGAACACATCATTGTGACGTCACTATTCCGATCTGGTTAGAGTATTAGGAACCCGCATTACCTCTGTATTCGAATAAACCTTATCAACCATGTCACATGAGCATCTCAAGCATGGTAAATCGGAAAACATTCGCATGCTCCATGTCGTACGTATCTAAAGGGGATGAATACCGTTTCAATGAAACATTTCGAATAGGGGGTATTAGAAAATGAGTGATAGCTATCATTAGTTGGTATGTTTTTACATCCAAGAATCGAGGCACTTGCTATACACCTAGTATCAAGCATCGTTCCAAGTGGTATTGTTTTCCACACGTTCCGATGACTTTCTAGTTATCAGCTATCATCGCTCACAAACCTTCCCATTCCCATCACGCAAATATCGGCAGTATTATTAAAGAGTCGAAACAACTGCGAATGCCATGGGCACGGTGACCTGAAAGGACTTTTCTAATTAAAAAAATGAAAAAAGGTCAATCTTCTTTCGATAGTTTTTTCAACTGGCGTGAGTTGTCAGTCGGTTGAACGAACAACATGTAACAGTGATTTGTGATCTTGCTGCTAACATTTCAAGCACTGTACTTCAATGGTTAATGTGTGATCTTTGTCGTGTCCTTCGGGGCTCACTGCTCTCATCGAGACATAGCGAGAACATATACGGGGAAGTGAGAGAGTCATTGACCCATCAGTTCGACCACGTGATGTTCCAGTGGAAACATTTCTCGTAGCAGTTCCTTTCCACCCATTATCAAACCAAAATAATCAGCTTTTGCATGGAGCGTCGATGCCCTGCCACAGTCTGCACACGCATTGCCGTATTCCGAGAGAGCATCCAATAAGGGACTATAAGGGACTGTCGTTCGAAATATTATTTTGTATGTTCTACCCAGAAGTCGGGTAGCACAACATTAGTGTACGTTTTGCAATGGTACTGTTAATGAAATCAGCAAGCGATTGAAGTGCATACGTTTTTATGAGCTTTCATGTTTTAAAATTCGCTAACTAGCAATTGTGGGTGGAGTCTGTTTGCTCAATACCACTGCCGTTCGAGCTGCTCAAAATGGCTCCTTGTCACGATCTCCGAATCTTCTACTACGAACTTCCGCGGCGAAACAGCAATCCGCCTGCAACCTTAGCCCATGGAATGGCAGGTGCAAAGAAGTGGATTCTTAGAGAATAGGAAACATACGGAACCCAGCATAGCAACGCTCCCCGCATAGACTTTTTCCATTCGGGAAGTGATAGCATCACCGTAAAGAGCGAGACAAGGCAGCCACTGCAAGTAAATACTGAGTGAAAGAACGAGTACGACATTTCTGATTACTGTCATTATGGAAATATAGAGTTTCCTCCTACTCCTTCTCTAAACTGTTCTTCTTCATCGTTGATATTCTAATTTACTTACATTCGATTGGCCTAAAACTAAAACTCACGCCGTGCAAAGTTCGTAGTATGCAATAAGAGGCGATAGTAGACTCTCGTGTCGTCCGCCGAGAATCATGCCTCCGATTGGTGCCGACAATATGACGAAGACCATGCCCACCGATACGGCATTGCGGAAGCACTGAAAATCGTGAACTCAGTCTGCACTGAACTGTTGTGCTGGTAAATTGTTCGGTGGTTACGAATGACAATACAATTGCCGAATGCTGTGTTACGCTAACAATCGGTGAATCAGACACTTTTTCGTCAATAAGAACCGCAATCAGACAATTTCAGCAGCGTCGGGTCCGGTTTTCATGCTCTGTTCTAGTGTCTGATCGAAATCAGGTAATCTCTCCAACGATGTTTTGGTCTATCAGACACTCATTTCCAACAAGCACCACAGCTACGGAACGTGCCTGAAACGTGACTCCGTCTACTTCCGGAATATTATGTTCCAGCGCACAAATTTGTCAAATAATTGTGTCTGGAAAAGCAAAACAAACGTGACACCGCCTGATTCCGGAAGTAGTGTCTAGTACACAAAATTTTCACATAATTGAGTCTGGACATGCTCCTGGCCTTTTCGTATAATACGCAATACTATAAAGCCCGATCACTAGATAGCCGGTGAGGAATCAGCCAGACAACGTGAAAAAGAGTATTTTCGTAACTGTAATTGTTTACTCACCCTCATGGCTCTCTGATTTTCGCGCAGCTGGTACTTGTAGGGCAGCGTGTAGTGAACAGACCTGAATCTAATGTCCCCCTCTCTGGGGACGGCTGTTATTACCTTGTCCGCATAGAGTTCACGAGATCTGCTCGTAGTCGGTGCATTCGTCTCCGATTAATGAAGAAGACACCAATCAGGCCCTGCGACACATACCTTAGCTTTTACCGAGCACAAAACACGGCACATTGCCACGGAGACGTGGGAAATTACAGCACATGAGTTAACATTGTTTCATGAATGCCTTGCGGCTATGATTCGCTCAGATTCCTCTTTGAGCGCGATTTCTGAGCAAAAGTGGTCATAAAAGCATGGTGAGAGCAACATTTTCCTATGTGCTGCCGTGGGAATGCGTCGCATTTGGTCGATAATTTACAAGAGTTCAAGTAGAGTTTCAGTTAGATTGTTCTCTATCGGTTCGTGGAAGGGTTGAAGAGTTTCGCACTATGTACGGTTACCAGCCAATCAGGAGTCCGTGGAACTGCCCTAATTCGATTCTTACCGGTCCCACGATGACGAACTGCGCAAGCGTGAGAGCGTTCAGAGTCTCCATGGAGATGATCCCTCAAAGACCCTGCGATTATGGAGAACTGGATGGATATAAACCGAATAGCATTAGTAGAGTTCTCAGCAATCCAGGGAACAGCGAAATCGGCACAACCACAGCAGCCACTCCTCGACTTCGCGTCTTTTCGTACGTCCACACGTAGACGGTTGCGTACGAACGTTCCAGAAGGACCTAAAAATGTATGTAGCTCCAGCTATGTTCATTGTACCACAGTCTTGGCGTCAATGCCAAAATTAAATCACCATGAATAATTCAAAAAATGATACCATCGTGAGAATGCCATGAGATATTCCGATGTGGTTCATAAAAATGGCAAACGACAACACGTATAGCGCATCCTGAGGAAGGGACTCTGAAAGAACGAAAAGTTGTCTGAAAATGTAGACGAATCTCATGATTTACGTGCGATGATTGTCATAAGGCAACGCACCTTCGAATTGAATCCAGCCGTAAACATAACCGATTCCAAATAAACGAGCCACGCAAAAAATAGCATTCATGACAAGGAAAATTTGTATGATGATCACAAGATTTCCGTGGACGGTAGAGACCTGCGAAAGTTGTTATTTTAGACCAAGAGACTAACTTTATGAAGTGTGACGGACAGTGGAATGCAAAGAAGGAGATATGCGACGTAAAGCGGTGCCAGAATAAGAAATGCTGAAGTCGTGTGCCAGTAGTATTCTTCGCTTGGTGCTGTTTCAAGCGGCGTAAACTTCACATAGATCGCGAAGCTCGAAGAAATGTTATAGACGGTCATTGCTGAAACGAAAAACATAGTTTGCTAACTGTATAGCTGTTTTACAACAAACACTACGTTGGCGGACATGGGAAAAGAATGGACAATGCGGGAGGAAAGATCACGGGCGGCAATGCGGTGTAACACAATAATGAATGGTACCCCGCAAATCGAAAGGCAATTTCCCTCCCATACTACAGCTGCAAGATGAAGTATGCCTCAAGTTTCGCACCCCTCAACAGAGGATTCATATGAACACGCGATAAGAGGAGCGACACAACAATAGAGCATTCGTGAGAAATGCGATTCGCGTTGAGGTACTATTAGAAGTGGTGCGCACTAAACGAATGCCAATTTCCCCCTTGTCCACCTGCAGGACACGGACAGAACAACTTTTTGTGCCTCTCGGCAGCGGACTCACGCGACCAGGTGAACATAACGAGCTCGTCACTTTACATGCCCATGCTATAATTTTGGGGAGAAGATCGCAAATCGGCACACACTCGCAATTACGGAGACGACGCGTAGAATGCAGGTCAAGGTGAAGTGGACGATGAGCACAAAAGCGAACCAGTGGTTGGAAAACTGTGCATCTCTCATGATATCACCGTGCACTGTTGTTCTCATCAGACATCAGTGCATTCTCAGCGACCACAAGTCTGTTCCATATTTGAACTGTCGTGATGTTTGATAAACAGACCATGAGAATCGAGTGTGGCCACAAATATCTTTATTATTTTTGTGATCTCGTGATAACTAAGGCAGGTAATTAACCATTAAGCGGCGAAATATAGCATCGGGGGTAGTAGATGTTGACCATAACTGCGATCCATTATCCATTAGTGCTAGAAGATGACGCTCCCCGTTGTCATCCTGTACTAACGTAAATTAGTGCACATTAAGTGACCGGATACGTTTTCAGTTGTTATTCACGTATTTCGACTACTCCATGCCGCTTGTATGCTGATAGATGCCTCGCAGAAATCGATAATTCATGTTTCGGTGAATGATAGGTATGAAACCGTACACGAGACTTTATGCGAATATTCCACCTGCACGATCATAAACACGGTATTCATGAGATATCTATGTGCTCATTTTCCAGTTCCCCGAAAGGAAGGTAGAATTCCAGAGAAGATGCGCTGTGGACACTGTAGAATGCTAACAAACCGAAAGATTAAAGATCTGAAATCAAGATAAAAAGAGACTCTAATGAGCCGTGTTACGATTGTTTTCGACTCCCACGCTTTTCCTTCAACCTACTCGTGGATCTCGTGATGCACAACAAAAATCGGTTTTCTTCTCTATGATCCGGTAAACGTTATTCAACTAGAGATGAATTATGAATTGCGACTATTCCAGGCCTTTTGAGTGCTGGATGGCGCGATTGTCGATTCTCCGATGACTTGGGCCCACAACTTCCTGATCCTCATTCGGTATCTGAATCATAAGAATGAATTCAACGAGACCTCTTAAAGTTACGGAGGAATGCAGCCGATAATGACGATGGGCTCCACAACAGGATAGAGCGTCGTTATGAGGAGCATTCTGATAAACCAACATTATATCGGGACAGTTTCGTAACTCACAGATCACTGGTTGTCTCGAAATCGCCTTCGATTATGAGCGTACAGAAGAGAACAATAGCAGGGATGTAAGCGAATACAATGGGCACGATACTCTACAACAAAAAATCTCTTCTGCTCTCGTTGAGTAATTAGTCCACATTCGTTTTCCAACTCTTCAAAGGGTTGTACATATTTCTCCAAGCAAAACTTGAGAACAGAGCAATTATGAAACAGGCGATCGAAAATTGCACCAACGTTGCGAACAAAAAAGAGTTCCCTATTGAAATCAAAAGAGTTAAAATATTTTCGGAGACTTGTGCTGACCTCAGCAATCAGCGCAATAAACAACTGTTTGAGTGCCTTTCTTCTGAAGACGGCCGAGACAAACCTTAAGAGACACTATTTTCGTTACAATTACATTTTAGACTTACGCTGTGTCTGTTATTTTGGCCACTATTTTTACGGCACAAAATACTGAAACTCCGATCGCAATCGACACTTCGAAGATGAATACCGCAATTTCTATCATGAACCATAGGCCATCTTCACCGGCAGCGCTCTGAAATAAAACCATGCTTTGGGCGGCATTCTGTTTTATCTCGATTTCCGCCGATCTCAGCTCGAAATTGAAGTGAAAGATAAGAATGATTCGAAACATCCATCATACCCCTCTCGTGATCACTCCAATATATCCCGGAAGTGGCTGTTCATCAATGCGACGTCCGATAATATGGTCGATGAGCGGAGCAAACGCTGCCCGGGTCGTGTTATTTGGGGTAAGATGTGAAATGGCCGCCGAACAAGTCGACAGAGTAACCAAGAATACGGCTATCGCTGCTCCTGCCGCTCTCATTGGACGGCCATCGAATATGCCTGAGTAAGTTGGACTGAAAACGAGAGCCATCCATTTTCTACTTGATAAAACAAACCTGCAGATTATGAAATAGAGGTAGACGAATTGGAAGCTGAGGAGGAAGGCAATTCCGCACATTAGATAGGGCATCATTAAACTGGCGATCGTTCCCACAATTTCTGGTCTGTCGAGTACGCGCAGACCAATGAGTATTGGACCGATGGAATTTATGAGGCAGGTCTGGAAATTTTGTTGAGCACTTCAAAATTGAACAATTCTTTTTAAAACCATGGGGGAAATTTTGCCAAAAATTCTACATTATAAGGGGCGGCTCCAAAATATTTATGGTCACTGGCGAAGTATTTTTCCATATCAGAGAATAATTCAAGAAATGCTGAGATCTTACTGGTTCGAAAAGAAGATGAAACGTGGAGTAGACAATGTCGAGAATTGCGAAACACTGTAGAAGGTAGCTGTAGCGCGCGACGACATTGCTCTTGGTTTTGAGGATAGTCACGATGAGCACAGTGTTCAGGGCAATCGAAGTGAATGAAGTGACGTTGACAAAGGAGGAGCGGAACGTTCGATACTCCATGAAGAAGAGGGGATCAAATGATTTCGAAGACCTCGGGGAATATTTATGTATGCTGTTGAGCCGTATCAGTATGACGTCTTTACCTCTATTTTGCGCGCGCAAATAACAACGAATCTTTAAAGCAACCTGAACAATTATTTTTCTTGTCGGATCATTATTTGCCATTGAATGAAAGAATATGGCGATCTAATGAATTTGATGTCTTATGGAAAACGTTGTGTATCTCTTACGTGAATCGAATCACTGTCATATTATCTCCTTGAAAACCGAGTTCTACGAAATGTTGGAAAAATTGAAAAAAACGATGTGCTGTAGAGACGTTGAATCCAAAGAACGCGTTCCGGCAAAGGTAGCGTGAGAACAGTTCACTATGTGATAGTTCTGTGCCACAATGATTATTGAGTATGTGCATACTGCGCACCTCCTTTAATTCTTCCAGCATTTCGTACAACACAATCATTACATATTGAAATCTCCTGAATACGACGCTGTTTATGACAGGAGTGTTGTTGGAAAAGGATCATCGTTGATCTGCATCACATGCAGTTTTTGAAAGCTATTGGCTGCCGATCTACGCGCGGTCACGATGGATGTCTTAACCCCGATCCTCTTCAAATTCCATCATGTACAACATGCAAATCATATCGGAGTCTAAAAATTAAAAAAAATCAAAGCTCATTTGTCCTTGGGAACACACGGAAATGTCGAAAAAATTTTTAATTGTTCCCAACGCTCGTGAAACTGGTCGATCCTTACGCGAATGGACTCCTAATTGATGAAGCAATAATAGCCGACATATGTTAGGGTTGTATAGGCGGCGGATACGGTAGTAACAACGGAAAAGAATGAAGATCGTTCTCGGAGCTTGCGCCTCGTATCATGACCAGACGAACGTGGTCACCGTTCGCTCCACAGCAATTTATCCGATTCTTCGCCGCCAAAATATTATATACGGAGAGTATTCCATTGGAGCAACTCGAACGAAAGCACATTCGCTAGTAAAGTGACCTCGCTGACAATCCATCAAGAAATCGACAGGATAATATTTATTCAATGTGATCATGAACAACTATAGAACTACTGCACTCGCTAGATAACGGGATTGGTGCGCTGCGAAGGTGAAACGGAAGAGACGCCCATGAGAATGATGATACAACTGCGAAACTGTGCAACGACCGCACGACGATATCTCAAAAGTTCATCGTCGAGATTCTTCGTATAGTTCTTCGATTATGATGTGCACACCATAGACTAATGAAATAGGAAGAGGATCCAACCCTGTAATAAAAAAGATGATGACGATGGGGTCGACCGCAGCATAGACGGTCATGAGCATCATGAGAAAGTGTCCGACACCTCCGACATCAATTCCGAACGTTGGCATGAGGAATATCGAAAAGGTCGGAATGTAGGAGCACATCCAGGGAACTCCCGCCTGTAGGAATGTATGTGTGTATGTATGTGGTTACATTTCTACCCAATTTCCGCTCTAATTTTTGCCATCTCTGAATGGAATGTAGTTTTTGATACCTGGGCTAATAGAGATAGGAATAACTGTTGCTGAAGTGATCGCGTCGCTTCACTGAGATTGAGGTGGCTGAAAATGCTCGAAGCTTTAGGGATGCAATAGTTGTGCACTGTAACCTATTGAATTTGAGGGATCCCCGAATGCGCGTGATGCAGAAGATGGAGATTCCAACTGCCGGAAAAACGGCGATTGCTGCACCCGAGAAGCAGACGAAAGCCTCGATCCAGCGACCCTCACTCAGCGGCGGGTTCGAAGATCAATTGGTTTACATGAAGAAATTAGTCCACTTACCAAGAATGCAACACCCATGAACCCTTTGTGTTCCGGCTGAAACAAGACCACTCCGTACACTTCGCGAACGAGAGGAGCGAATGCTACACGCATTCTGTTGTTTGGAAGATGGAACGAGAAGCCATACGCGACCGTAGCTATGTAGATAATGTTAATCAACATTGCAGTCATCATCCATGTCATGTAAGGCAACTTTCGCATGCCCTCAAACCAAGTAGGCCTGTATCTCTTCAACTTTTCTCAGACATCATGATTACCTGCAAAAAGTGATGTAGCGGTACACGAAGTGAAAGGTCAGCAGAATGAAGCTCTCGAAAAAAACAAGGACAAACGAAAACGAGGCTAAAGTTCCATGAATTTCCGCGCTTTCCAAGAAGCGGAGACTGAAGAAAATGTAACCGTACGACGTCAATTGCATGGCCTGGAAAATATAGATACGATTGATGGAGAGGACTGAAGAGCTTTTCAATTACAAATAATAGACTTCTCTTTCTGCTGCACATCGATTTAGACAATTTGGCTGGAATGAGGATTAAAACATAGTGATTACCGGGAGTGTGTAAAGATGTCCGAGTGTCAAGGAGACGTCACTGATGCAGAACACTCGCAAAAGCACTCGATAATTCCCGATTTTCTTGTTAGAATCAGTGTAGATTACGAAAAATAGCACTGCGTTTGATATGAGAGATATGACCGCCGTTCCATACGTCCAGATCTTAACAGAAAGTTATTGAACACTAATGTGAAGCGCCAACTTCATGGACGTATTTCGGGATTGTAAAATGGACGGAAGAGTTGGACATTGGAGCAGGTGAAGAAGAAGCAGAATCCGCTTGTAAGAATCTTATTACGGTATTGTATTCGACTACCATGTTTTGCTTCGTTATAATAAGAAAAGCTCCTTGGCAGTATACGAAAAGGCATAATGTCTGCTGGTAATGGATGATAAAGGCTGAATATTGAGCTTCAGCGACGTCTGTTGTACAGGATTGCCAAAGGACGAAATGGTTCGACCGAGATGATAAAATCATGAATAGTTTCAACTCTACGTACTGTTTCAATTTTATATTTTTTTAAATTGAAGTGTACCGACGCAAAGGTTGTCATATCTGCGATGTGTCCGCGCAGATTTCGGTAGCTCATGTACGAACGTTTTGTACGATAGCATGACTTTATGCATCAATGATCTGACCGGCTTCATAAACAACGTATTCATGAGATGTCAATGCTTCGTTACCATTTTTGAAGGAGTAAAAGCCTGCGAAGATACGCAGTTGACAGTTTAGAATGCTTGTCTAAAGTGCGATTAAAGATCTCATCCAAGTAATCACAGTAAAAGACTCTAATGAGCTGCGTTCATGCTTGTTTTCGACTCTACGCTTTTATTACAGCGTTTTCCTGGAACTCTAGACGCATTTCAAATTCGAACTCGAGAAGCATTTCAAAATTCTTCCGGTTCACAATTTTGTGGCGCAATAACAAAAGGAAGAAAGTGAATCTGATTGTTTTGTTTGCTACTTTGGTGAGCAGAATCTTCTATCTTACTTTGTCGTTTATTTAACCAAAGCACAATGCAAAACAGCCTTAGATTCTCTAACAGTATTTTCGCTCCCGGAAAGGTAAATTGTAAAGTGGGTGCGACAATGACCAGGACTGACACGAATTACGAATTGCGACTACTCCATGCATTATGCACACTTGTCGACGAGATAGTCGCTCCACCGCAGATTCGGGTCCAAAGTCGCATGATTCTCATTCGGTACCTGAAGTCTCAATTGGAGAATATTGGAATGCTGTTATCTTACGGTGGAATACAGGCGATAATGACGATAGGCTCCACGACTGGATACAACGTTGTGATAAGAAATAATCTGTAAATACAAGGATGGTATGAAAACATAATGGGTACCGATCGCTGGCATTCTCCAAGTCGCCTTCTATAAAGAGCGTTGAGAAGAGGGCAAGTACGGGGATGTAGGCTACGACGATTGGGACGACGCTCTGTAATGCAGCATTAGTCCGATTGCATTTCGATTTGTGCAGTTGCACTCGTAAATTCGAATAGCATTTTTACCTCCGCAAGGAGCGCTATAAAAAGCTGCTTGAGAGCGCGCCTTTTGAAGACTGCCGACTCGAACCTTCAGAGGTAGAATTTTGTTTCTTCTTCTGATTGTGAGATTTGAAGACTTACGATGTGGCAGTGATCTTGCCAATAATCTTGAGTGCGCAAAATACGCAAATTCCGATAGCAAGTGAAACTTGTCCGATGAAGATGGACATTTCGATGACGAACAAAATTCCATCGTCGCCTGGTGCAGTCTGCAATGCAATGCCTTGCCCCGTGATCCACGGTGAAAGTAAAAATCGTGCCGAGATTTTTACGTTTACCTCTCGCATAAGAACTCCAACATATCCTGGAAAGGGATACTCAGCGATGCTTCGTCCCGTCCAATGCAAAATTAGCGGAGCAAAAGCCGCTCTGCTGGCGGCGTTAGGTGTTACATGCGAGACTGCCACGGAATACGTCGAAATAGTCAGTACGCACACTGCGATCGCGGCCAGGATCCCCCTCCATGGACGGCCGTCGAAGATGCCAAAGTTATTCGGTCTAGACAGAGAGTTCTTTATTTTTTGTTACAAAACAAACCTGCAGATCATAAAGTAGAGGTAGACGAATTGGAAGCAGAGGAGGAAGGAAATGGCGCACATTGTGTAAGGCATCATCAAATTGGCGATCGTTCCGACTATTTCGGGTGCCTCAAGTGCCCGCAATCCAATGACAATCGGGCCGATCGACTTCATCACGCAGATCTTTCAAAACATTATCATTCAAGATTTCCATAGTATTTAGAGCAGCTCTCAAATTATTTTCTCTCATATCCCCGAACTCTCAAAAGAATACCGGCTCAAATAGAAGGTGAAACAGAGAGTAAACAATATCGAGAACAGCAAAGCATTGTAGAAGATAGCTGTATTGTGCGACGACGTGGCTCTTGTTCTTGAGGATCGTCAGGAAAAGCACCGAGTTCAGGGTAATCGATGCGAACGATGTGAGGTTGACGAAGGATGAACGGAATGTTCGATAGTCCATGGCGATATTAAGAAGATCGGATGATTTCGAAGAGTTGAGTTTGGAAGCGAAAGATGTATTTGCTGCCGAATAAAGTATGATATTGCTTTCATTAGTGAGCCTATTGAGGCTCAACTCGACTGGATTTCTGGGTAAAAGCTTTGAAGGAATCATTAGTCGCTACAGATTTCAGACACCGATTTTTAATGTCCTGAGAAAATACAGCGGTAAACGCAATCAAGGAGCGTTTGCATCAATCTTTCGCTTATAAACATAATGACGGTATTCATGCATTTCCACTGCGTTATTGTCGTGTTCACTGAATTGAACGTCAGCTTCCGTTCAATTTACACGAAGACAAAAGAGATTGTCAAGTACTAATCAGGAGGTAGTAATGCCCCATTTGCTTCTGAAAAAGGAACGAATAAGGTGTGCTTTTGATGCTGTTAAATAGGGTTGTCTTAAGGGAGGCGAAGATAGTCGCCTCCCTCAAATTTCCAGACAAACGGCGGCTAAAGGGAGGCCTCCCTTTCGCGACGTCGCTTAAGGGAGGCCTCCCTT
>JACMIG010002773.1:0-14149 GCA_014805385.1 Levipalatum texanum | reverse complement strand
AGAGACCACCAGTTGCTGCCCATCATTTCCTTGACTTCGTTGCGCCATCTTTGCGGAGGCTTTCCCACATTTCTCCTCGTTGCATATGAATAGGGGATCCAGACTGTTGTCGCAACTGCCCATCGATTTGCATCCATTCTCCTCAATTGATCTGCCCATCTCAATTTCCGTCTAGACATTTCCTGGGACCAATTATCGATTCCCGTCTTCCTCTTCAGTCTGGCATTGCTCCAACGTTGCATCCGTGTCACTCCGACCATCCTTCGCAACATCTTCCTCTGAGTTGTGTCCAGCAGCTTCCGGTCAGCTTCCTTCATTGTCCATGTCTCCGCTCCGTATAATACCGTTGAGGTTATGCAGCTGTTGAATAATTGCATTCGTCTATCCAGTGGAATACTGCTGTTCGTGAGATGTCGACTGATCTTACTCCAAGCTGCCCAGGGCTAGCCCAGGGCTAAACGATGAACCAAATTACGGGCATTTTGATGAAGTTTTGTGAACCACGTTGCGGTCCCTAAGTATGATAAAGATCGACAAATATATTCACCAGCCCGATGCAGAACGCTTAATACAAATTACCAAAGCAGAAAGATTCTAAAAAAAGCAATCACCCCCCTTGATCAAAGTATTCGAAATAAGCTGTATAAATGTCAAAATAGATAGCATACTCGATGGAATGAATCACACTGTCCATTATTCGTCGCTGTTCGTTTGACTATGTCCTTCCGGACCGGTCGAGAGACCGATGCCGCTGTCGAGAGCTGCTTGACCGGCAGGCAGAGAGTCCTGAATAGAGTTTATCGATTTTTAATATTGTAAAATACGAACCTTGATTATGACTACCATAGAGCTATCGGCATCGGGACGAACGGGTGTGGGCAGATCCATAACGGCTTTTACGGTCGTTTGTACTGCCTTCTCGATGGCAGCGAGGGCTTCCTTCGTCAACTTGCCGCTTTCGTCCTGGTTAAAGGGTAGTGAAAGTTAGGTGCGATCAAACCATCATATCATCAGCGCTTGTAATGGCGTCTTTGAGGTCATTGGAGACAGCTAGATGCTTCAATCCCTCCTGCAATGTAATAAACTATCGCTAAAACGAAATCTGTAAATTATACCAGGAGTGACTGGTTCGTGGACTCAGTCTGCGAATACCACTCGATAGTTTTCGTTTGGATGTCAAGCATTTGTAAATGTAAATCCTCGATGGATTCGGCCACCTAGAGTAGATAGGCTTTCGAAAATTGTTATAACTCCAAAAGGCCACCATATTGAGCGCTTCCTCGTTGTAGAGATCTTTTGGAGGACGGAGGAAGAGCTGAAAACGCAAGGCACCTTTCCTGTTCAAAAGTCTATAAACATACACGACATGCACGACGCAACTTGCCATACGTTCGGGTCAGCACGCTAGAATCTGCCATTAATTCCTTCACTTTCGCAGCTGCTGTTTCGTGCCCTGAAATCACAGTATTGTCGATTTGAAATTTAGAAAGTTCCAATTATTATGGGTTAAATTTTTCGACAGCTTGAAAATGTTTCAAAAGGAGTCGGAATAAAACTTATACCACATCCAAAGATTACGGTCAGTAGGTAAATTCTGACAAGACGCAGGCAAACTGCGCTCTGTTATACAGATTTTTGCTGCTTAGAAGGACCGACAAGTTTTAATAGGCTTTATTTTTCATGTTGATGATAACCTTCCAGCTGATCCAGGTGGTTTCCATGCAACGATGCAACCTCCCGAGCATAACACTGTCGTAGTCGGTCTCCGTTTCGTATTTCTCCCTGCGCAATGTCAGCAATTCTTTATCGATTTTTTCGCGAAAGACCTCACCGCACACGCTGTAGCTCCTCCTCATAAAGTTCTTTCAGTTGATCCAGTTCTTGGAAGTTCTTTATCATATCCTCATGGTTGATGCGTTCCTGTAAAGAGCGGTGACGATTCTCCCAAATACAGTAGTGTGCAAAAGTCTTCGGACACTTTTTCGTTTCTTCATAAAATCCATCAGATCCATCTATTTGGGGCGTTCTTGGGCGCGTTCGATAGGTAATTGGAAGGAGCTTTTTTGGATCATAGCCATCGTTTGTGGTATCAAGGTATCCAGCTTTGGCGACCTTTTATCAGGTTGGTCGGAAAGTTTCCGGCGATTTCAACAAAATTGTTTTGTGTTTAATTATTTTAAAGGGATGCGATGCAAAGCCTAGTGGTATTGTCCATTGACATCAGTGATTCAGTGCCACCGCATAGGCAGCTTGCTGGCTTCCCATTGGTTGGGGGTTCAGAGATGGAAGGCGGTAAAACAACCTAGGTCGGATATGACGTCGTCGCGGAGTTTAATTTTCCTTCCAGGAAGTGGTCATGAATGAGGCTAGACAACCGGTTTCCTAATGGGGCAAGGTCCGTAGAATACGATATGTAGGATTCGGCAATTCAGAAAATTTTGGTCTGCCCAGTATGATTTTCCGCGCGGAAAGCCAGCGGGAGGTATTGCGATGGAAGAACACTTTTGCCTGTACCTCTCACTTCTAGAGGAGCACAGCCTTGATTTTTTGTACATGTTTAAGGGAGACCTCGATTGTTACGGTGGTACCCTTAGATTGGAGATCCCGCTACACTGGTATTTTGTGGCACTCGAATCAATGCCCGGGAAAGGCCCAGATAGCGGTATTACGCCGACGAAGCTACTGCCAACCACGCTTTACTTAATCCAGTCGGCCATAGCGGAATATGTGGGGGTAGGACCAGGGTAGACAGTAGTCAGGTACGTGACAATCTCCCGGGCCTTCTGGTGTTGTAGAAAAAATTCCAACATGGTATTCGAATTTCTGACACGATCAAAAACGCTGATGTTCGGCATTTCCGCTCGGAACTCAAGAGCAACACTGAGGGGGACTAATCGAAATGGTCATTGTAGACACTATTGTCCCTTCTATTTATCCCTCAGATGTGGCCATGACAGCTAACAAGGTTCTTGAGATTCAAACAAGAATGCATAGCCGGAAACTTTCCGACCAACCTAATATGTAAACTACATTTTTTCGAGTTTCCGAAAAAGTTCCCCACACTCGGCGACGTGAAGCAGATTTTTGGGCAAATAGTGCGTTTTGCTCAGGAAGGCAAGCGCAATCACCCTGCTTATTGGGACCCCCCAGAAAAAATCGTGGTGTGATATACATGTGGACAAACTTCGACCATGCCAAATATTGATGTTTGTATATTTCGGAAAAGGCCGGCTTCTGAAAATAAGGTCTCTTTTTGATACTCGCGTGCTGATTATTCAAATCTGTTATATTTCATCCCTTGATGATACGACATTCGCAATATCGATTATTTCACATGGTTCAAAGAAGAGTCAGTACTAACTTCGACATTCAACGTTATTTGCTACGGTTCGTCTGTATGTTGAGAGAAAATGTGGAAAGCATCGTCAGACAGCCTGGCGACCTTGACCTGCCCCCACTAAGTGGACCACGGCGAGTCGATTCCGCATATTTCCGGATTCCGTAAATTTCATTTTTGCCTACTTTCCGGAATGAGAATTTACGGAATCGCTCCAAGAGGCTCGGGACCATGACCTACCCCCACTAAGTTGACTACGGGGAGTCAATTCCACATATTCCCGAAATCCGTAGATTTCATTTTTACCTAGTTTCTGGAACCGGATTTTGCGGAATCGGTTCTAGAGCCGCGGGACCTTGACCAAAAGGTGGAATTCACGGATTTTTAGAATATGGGGAATTGTCTCCCTCTGGCCGACGATTATGGGTTATGTCACCTTTTGGTCATGGTCCCGCGGCTCTAGGACCGATTCCGTAAAACCCGGTTCCAGAAACTAGGTAAAAATGGAATCTACGGGTTTCGGGAATATGCGGAATTGACTCCCCGTAGTCAACTTAGTGGGGGTAGGTCATGGTCCCGAGGCTCTTGGAGAGATTCCGTAAATTCTCATTCCGGAAAGTAGGCAAAAATGAAATTTACGGAATCCGGAAATATGCGGAATCGACTCGTCGTGGTCGACTTAGTGGGGAAGGTCAAGGTCGCCAGGCTGTCTGACGAAGCTTTCCACATTTTCTCTCAACATACAGACGAACCGTAGCAAATAACGTTGAATGTCGTCCTTAATCGTTGCCACATGGCGACGTTTGATCCGATTTCGCTATAAATTGGCATACGTGCTTATCCTTTCTTTCTGGGGGTTGCCAATAAGCAGGGTGATAGCGCTTGCCTTCCTGAGCAAAACGCACTATTTGGCCAAAAATCTGCTTCACGTCGCCGAGTGTGGGGAACTTTTTCGGAAACTCGAAAAAATGTAGTTTACATAAATGGTCGCCAAAGCTGGATACCTTGATACCACAAACGATGGCTATGACCCAAAAAAGCTCCTTCCAATTACCTATCGAACGCGCCCAAGAACGCCCCAAATAGATGAATCTGATGGATTTTATGAAGAAACGAAAAAGTGTCCGAAGACTTTTGCACACTTCTGTATATGAGACAGTAGCAGAGACCAAAAATAATAGACAGCGGAATCTTTTATTGTCGGCTGAATAAACGTTCCGGACTGTACGCTCATCGCCCAGCGATTTCTCTCCCCTGTTCTCTCGTTGTCTGGCGGTTAGAGAAACGAGAGAGCAGTGGAGAGAGATCGCAGGGCGATGAGCGTGCTGTCCGGAACTTTCTGCAGATTAGTTGTAACGCTCCTTTTCACCTTACCAGTTGCATGACTCTCTCCATCTGCTTGCGCAATATTTCATCGTGAACGCAATGCACGTAGGGCGGTGGGCGATCGGTGACGGAAGAGAGCTCCTCGGTCTGTGATACCGAACCTTCTCCTTCTTCAGCTGACATCTGCAAGGAGATCAGCTCAAAGGAAGGAATAGGACGAAGAGCGAGCAGTTGTAAGGTGTGCATGGGACCCTGTAGCGCGAGGTGCGGCGAGAGCGCATGCTAGAGCCATTGCGAGCTGTTAGGCTGGTGGTGATCGCAGGGGCTGTAGCTCAGTGGTAGAGCGGCGGACTCATGAGGAAGTAGACCCGGGTTCGAACCATGGCAGTTCCATTCTCTTTTTCCGGTCCTCTGTTACACAGTTCGTCATTCCCTTTTCAGGTTACCGTTTCCTCTGCGCGCTCAACCTGCGCGCGTTCGACATCGTTGTGCACGACGTTGTCGGGCGTCCACTGCTCGGCAAGGGAGCGGTCATTGGGCATGTCCTCCGCATCTCCACCACCCTCCGGATGCAGTTCGCTCGCCTGCATCTATTATTTACCTCCTACTCCACAGCCAAAGGTGATTGAAGAATAAGGGTCTCACCGTTTCATCATGCAGTGGTTCACGCTCTTCAGGTATAGCCTCAGTTTGCCCACTCCCATCCGTTGAGGGTACATTGAACTGCCATGCATAATTTCATACAACTTCATTCAAAGTTTACCTGTCCATCAAGATCCGTGAATGTGGCAGACTGATTCATGTCGACATCGTAACGAAGATCGGCGGGCATTGTGATCGCATGTCCACCAAACTCTTGCTGCAATTCGCCCATCTAATAGGCCGCTTCTCATAAAAACACATTTTTACCGGCAGATCGAAGCCATGATTTGTGCGGATCCTGACGGACTGCCGCTGTGCAAGTCCGTCGAGTGTTTCCACAGCGAGCCCACGAGCCTCCGATGTATTTTCAGCGAGCTGTATGGCATGGTACCGCCTAAACACAGCCCAAAAGAATGCTAACGTCGTGTCTGATCGTGAATGATTGCTTAACGTTGACGAATTGCCGACGATCTTCGGACAGCGTCGCCACATGCCTGCCACCGTCCGGTAACAGACTGATGCTGATCTGTAAAACATCACAACATTCTATTTCAGTACACATGCAAAGTATTATAGAAGGGCCATCAATGTCTTTGGCATTCAACGAGACTGATACAAGAAACTCATGTCGCGGTGTACATGAACTAAATTCTGCATTTTCCGTCATCTACGGCATTCTTCCTTGGTCTCCCATTAATTTAGTACGGAGTTAAAAGTCGTTTCCAGTCTGTTAAAAAACCTATTTTCATTGTGGCCATTGTGGCCAAATTTTTTCAATAACGACAGTAATCAAAAAAAGTTCTCCGACGCCCTTCTTTAATCATTTTACCTGTTGATCAGCGACTGAAAGAGAATGAACATCTGCCCCGAAAGTCAAGGACTGCATCACGTTCAGGTACGGATTAGCGTTGGGCATCGACACCGCTCCTCCGTCACCCTGCAATTGGTCTAATGATTAATATTGTTAAGAACCAGAGAGGTGTTTAAATACATACTGCGGTTAGCGAATGGTGATTTCTATATCTAGGCAACCGAAAGGATTCAGGAGCTGCCCTTTGGCACATCCATAGAATATGGTCGACCAATCCCAGAAAACTGCAACTTTCAATAGCTTGTGGTTCTGGAAATATTCGAAGCGGAATTTGTTGCGATCGGACTGAAAATATACAACTCTCTGGTTCTTGGCAATACTCGTTGTTTACAGTTTAGAAGCTTTAACCGTTTCATAATATCCCATAGAAGAGCGGGCATTGGGTCCGAGAGTCATGGACTGTTTGATCTTGACAGATTTTGGGTGATCCTCGGGAGTCGAGCATGCTGTTCTTTCTGACTCACTGATCTGCAAGGCATCATCTCGTTATCCAGCTTGTAGCGTGCATCAAGTTGCATTTAGATCTGTTACCGTAATTAATTTTATGTAAGTTGGAGCGAATATTTACCGTTCGAGGTTCGCCTGACGATGCGCTGTGTAGGGATCTCGGAGCCGCGGGATGCTGCGGAATGTTAGCATGCAGACCGAACGGAATTGGCGCTCCTTCTACGGAACCTTCTGCCGGCGGGTCGCCCTGGAATAAGAAGTAGGAGAAAGACAGTAGTTGATCAACGTGATACGATATTAATAATTTGATCTTCAGTGATTTCCACAGAACATCTAAGCCATTTAGTTGTAAAACCATTGCTCCAATCATAAGAATCTTGAAAAAGTGAATGATAAGAATGAAATATATTATATGCTTTTTTGCTCATATACCTGGAAATTCGCTGCGAAAGCGGCAGCATCCATTTTCAAGGCTGACCCAGTGTTCAGGAAGGTTCTGAAATGTTGGAGATATTTACACCCATCCAGAGGCAAACAAATGAATTAAAATTGCGCCGATACTGTGAAATCAATCATGACGGATGAAAGCCCAAGAAGTAGCAGGAGGAGCAGGAAAATAGAAACGGAATAGGGAGGAAGAATGAAGAAGTGAAGGTCGAATACAAGTGATTTATGTTTAAAAAGGATATTCATTTCTTCATTATTCTCAAGATTATCTATGGGCATTATTGATTTCTTGGTGCTACAATATCACCATGTTCTTATCTATGAATGGTGGCGGGAGTCAAAAGACCACAATCGACAAAGATGAGTAACAGATTTACAAAATGTTTTTTATTAACGGAGGCGATTCGGATGATACGCCGAGTACCTCTATGAGATAAAGCCGTATTGATCAGACACTGCTCGCTTCGTTTATCTTAGTTTTGCTAATATCGAAGAAGAAGTAGGAGCAGAAGCCAGATAAAATGGAATGGACTGGCTCAACGAAAAGGGAACGGTGAAATGACGAATTACTAGAAAAAAGTGAACAATAATATTTCCTGATCGATCTGATGAGGCAATAATGGGCTGAATTTACTCATCCGACTTCATCGATTCGTCACTGGGTTTTAGTTCTTATCTTCAACGCTTCGAAAGAGTCAACAGGTCGTGATCACAAAAGGCAGCGTATGAGCGATCGACAAGGATGAGTAATAGACTTACAATGCTTCTTCTTTGCCTGAGCGGATGCGAATGATACACCAATTTTCTCCATGAGATAAAGCCGTATTGATCAGAGAACAATTATTCCCTTAGGTCAGATATTCGGAGTATTGTCTTCGGACGATCATCGCATCAGCATCGGTTTCCCCCAATAATAAATGGCAGGGAAATAGGTCATGCATTGATAACAGGAAGGCATCGGTTAGAATGGTTAGTTGAGAAGAACGAGGGTGGAGAGCGGAGACTGGGTCGCCATCTTTATCTAGCCAGTCGGCGTCCCTCGATGGCTCCATTCAGGAAGATACAAAGATAACGTGAATCGAACATTGCGGTAATCCACACAAGCTGGTTCATATAGCGATGGTTTTTATTGCTCTCTAAAGAGGACAAGAGGCTTCGATTACCTTTGAGGGTCAGTAGCCCCCGTTAACTAACACAAATTAAAGGAGCCGACCCACGAAAATTTTTTGTTGGCTTATCTGAAAGAGCGTGAAAAATGATGCTGGACGGTACCAATCTCATATTTTAGCGATTTTTCAATGAATTATGGCGAATTTTCAAAGTGCGCGAGTTGTGCAGTTTGGCGGTGAGTTTGAATTCGCGCCAAAAACGCTTTCGCAAATATCTCTCCTCATGATCTATCAAAGTTGCCACAACTTTTTAAGGGGTCGAGGGACCTCTTTCCCCATCCACTACCAAAAATTGGAGAATCATCACTGTTATTCGGGCTGAAATCGCATTTTGTAGTTTACCGCGAACATACCGCTAAAATATGAGATTTGTACCGTTTAGCATCATTTTTCACGCTCTTTCAGATAAGCCAATAAAAAATTTTCGTGGGTCGGCTCCTTTAAGAAACTTAAAAAGAGAATCTCAATCAGTGAAAATAGCAGGCATCAGTTGTTGACTGTTTTCAAATGGCTAGAACATGAGAGATAACGATAGACGATCGTGAGTGGGTCGCGTTCTTCCAGTGAATAAATGTGGACGCAAAACATGCAATGTGTCGATCTAAAACCAAAGGTGGGCTGGTGTCCCTTCTGGCCAATTGTTGGGAACTTCCATGTGCTTGCTGTTGTTATTTGACGGTAAATAAAAGATTTTTTATTGTCAAAGCAATACTTCGCGGCACAACAAGCAATGTATGTTTGGGTGCTGCTGGCAGTGAAGCATAAGTATCTAATAGTTAGGAGACATTTGATAGTTACTTGCGAAGTCTCAAGCTCATTTAGATAGCATGGTTGGGCTATTTGACAGATCCAGACTATCCTCTACATCCTGTGCACGTGCACGAGTTGCTCAGGCAGTAACCTGATGTGCAGCCCTGAAATATGAAAGCATTTATTGCTCCGGTTTCACCAAACTTTTTCGCGAAGTTAAAAGTAAACGTAATCTGCTTCATTACTTACTTCGCGCTGGCAATACATCATGCAGTTCGATAAGGTACAGGATGATGATAGTTTGGGAGCTGCAGCGATGCTGTCGGCACCTTGAGGTTCTTTCATTAAAATTGTACTAAAACTTAGTTTTTGTATCTTTCCGAACCCGCCTGATTGCGAACATTATTGACAAATAATCTCTCTAAGTATTTTACTAACCTTCGGCCGAAGTATGCGAGAGCAGCAACAGAAAGAGAATGATGAGCTTGAGCATTGCTGACTGGTTAAGAAAAGAAAGGCAGATTCGTTTTATCAACAACCCCTCACATTTTATAGTACTTACGACTCTGAATGATTAGATAGCTGCTGGCTCTAAAAGTATTAATGGTCTACATTCCATTGATTACCTCCTGTTGTTATGTCGCGTGTTCTGTTTTTTTCAGACCGTAATAGACAACGGTGTTGATGATAACCGTCTGCAGTTTGTTGTCAGCAACAAACTATTTTTCCTGTTATGATAAATGGTTACAACGATTGGGCAAGGCGATGTTTGCAAGAGAAACGTTGATGCGCAGAAACTCGTTCATCGATATCACAGGCAGTATGTAACAGGAAAAAATGTAGAGTACGTGGACTCAACAATTCTTCTGCCGTCAATAGTTTCCTATGTACATATTATAAACGAATAAAAGCGTGATGCAGCAAACTCAGATGAGCCTAAGCGTTGCTTTGCTGTTGATCTTGACTGTGTCCTTCGCTTCCAGTTGAGGAACCAATCCCGCTGTCAGGCGAACTTGAGCCGGACGCAAGAGAATCCTGAAGAGATTGTATCATCGATTTTGAGCATTCTTCAAACCTTGATTCTCACTATCATTTCGCAAGCTGTGGTTGCCACTGCCGCAGGAGGGGGGAGGGAAGGAAGGTCCATGATGACTCTGACTGTCGTGCGTAGAGCCTGGTCGATGGGAGCGAGCACTTCCATCGATAGCTTGCCTTGTGCTTTCTGGTTCAAAGATAATATTACGATGTGTCAACAGCGCCATATTCTTTTTCGTTGACATTTTATAAGCAAGCAACCATCAACAGTTTATGTATTAATTAAAGAAGGAGCAGGAGCACGATTCCGGTCCGTAAAACAGCTGTGGAATTTGTGGATACGAACCACAGAAAGTTTACTGTAGTCGCAGCACTTCGAATCAGTTTGCGATTCCTCGAGTGTGTTTTATCGGTATTACATTGCATCTTTTTTATTTCTTTGTTTTATAAAGTTTCATCGGTATTTACGCTCGTTTTTCTAGACATGCAACACATAAAGAGAGCTTTGTCGCTCCTTTTTAACGCCACCCCGACACGACCGCCCACAGCTACTGTATCTAAAGGGTGGTTTTTCTCCAAACCATAACTCCTGGTAGAATCGAGTATATCAGGAATGAGTGGCATCAAACATCTCGTCACGGCGAGCTATATCCGTTCATGCCAATATCTCCCTTTTGAAAGTTGCTCCTACTCCTTCTTTAATGAGTTTCATATTCCCAAGTGGAGGCCTCAAGCAAGAATACCATTTCCGTATATAAAATGCTTGGTTGATTTTTGATGATGTTCTGTTAACGAGAAATGTCACGTCGATAAAAAAAAATGCCTACCAGAGCGCTCATGGCTCCATTGGTGGCGTCGATGAGGTCGTACGACATGGCGATCAGCTTCAACTGTTGCTAAATGCATACTTATTTTTTTGCAATCCAACGATAGTGCAAATAAGCGGTTTTGATTTTCTCCAAATTTTTCCTATAGAGTTATGATGTCGAAAGAATTGTCTTTCAGGAGAACAGTCGAGTGCTGGTTCCAGCCGGTATTGCACGATGATATCCCTATCGATACACCGCCTTCTCGTCACCACCGTTTACGTTCTCATTTTCAGACTTCATAACCAGACGGCCTCGTGGAAAAAAGTCGGTCTTTCGCTTCGCACTGCGGAAAATTGAACTCGTTTAGTGATTAGAACTACTATTGCCTAGAGCCCAAGCAATTCTAATTTCCCGTACCGCGACACTGTGTTTATCTCATAGTCCCCTTCTGTATCTCCGGAACAAAAAGGACGATGAAGCTGAAATTTTGCATGCCAGTTGGACCTGGATTCCTACCGAAGCCTGCGAAATTTGAGCAACAAACTCTTTGATAACGCAGAGATACAGGAACCTGACGTTATGCCTCCCGATCGATAATTTAGAATTGCGTGGGCACTTGACAATATAGACTATATTATATAGTAGAATCTGGCAAAATACCTTCAGAGCGATCTTGATCTCCTCAGAGCATCCGACATCGGCGTCAAGCAGTGGTACGCATGTCATGGCATTAGTTTGGATCTTGATCATTGCGCGTTGAATTTGAGTAACCTGAATCAGGCTTCCAGAATTGTTGAGTCCCTGTTATATCCTACTGGCTCGAGGATCTCGTCATCGCTGAGGGGTTTGGGAGGAAGGAATGCGAGCTGAAATGGAATCCGATCGTTTCATATTGAACGAATCAATCCACCCAAAAATATTAGCTTACTTTGAAAGGTCTAAAGTCGTACAGAATGGTTTAACATATTTTGCAAAAATTTTCTGAAAGATTTTAAAATACTATAATGTTGGTCAACCAACGGCATAATCAATCATACCAATCGCAAATTTCCGTTTGCAATGTTGAGGTCGCCAGTGTCGTCCACGATCTCTTTCAGCTTAGCTGCCGCAATTTCGTGTGCTAGAACAGATAACATAAAAAATGAATATGTTGGGGGACACGCCTGTCTGCTGACTCTTGAGCAACGCATCCCGGTCTTTGTCAGTCAAGGAAGCAATCTGAACCGCATGCAGTTCTCGGACGAGCGTCATTTCCGTCGTATGAGCCTGTCTGTAACAGGTGAATCGAACTTTTCTCACGAATGACTGCACTCTGCGCGAATAGAAAGCTCCTCCGTATGATCAGTCTTCATTCGATCCATTTCTCGAAAGCTCTCCATTCTGTCGTCGTAGGCCTCGCGTTCCTGTAACAAATACTTATGCATTTTCCTCATAATCAGGTATTGTCCCGCCCCTAACCTTCGCAATTTACGTTCCGCGCACAAAAATCCCGCCTCCCTATAACGCGCCAATTAAGAGTCTATGGCTGATTTTTTTTCCATACTTCGCTTGCAATCCATGTCTAATTGTAAGTAGCATACCAAATTTCAGCATAAGATTCCATTTTCTACGCAAAAATGCAAAAGAGACTGTCTGCGGACGGGCACAATTTCGGAACGGTAATTTCAAAGGTTGGGCTGCGACGCAATATTTGCGTGATGATGCAAGTCTACCTTTAAAGGGAAAGCTGGCTGTTACGGAATTCGGAACGATCAATCGATCAATAAAGCAGTTGCACAGAAAGAACTGTGAAATAGCAGCAACTTTTGAGTCCTCTTCAGTAGCGTTCCAATTCCTATTTGTACATGCCCCATGCGAAAAAAAGAATAGCGCCAGATATACCGTTTTGCGGCTGCGCTCGATCTGTTCCCGAAAGAATTCCTTGTCGACGTATAGCATGACTGGAGGTGCATGATGATCGAGGAGCCGGGGCTCGTCGGGCATCGCCGTCGTACCTCCGTTACCCTCCTCCACGGACTGTCTGTCAATCTGCAATACCCCCACCCATCATTGTACCCCACTCCAGCACCGAAAGGGTCACACCTTATTTTTATGTAAAAGAGCCGACATTGTCAAGCATTGGTCCTAGAGTCTAGAACCAACCGCCGAAGGCGATGGGGTCCGACTGGTCTACTACTATACAAAAGGCTAGTGTGGGGTGAGGGGAGGAAGAGAGAAAGCGGGCAAGCAATCATTTAGACACAGCGAGTTATAAATTATGCCCCATGAACTTTGCCAGCTAGACGCAGCCGCCGTAGGCGGCTGTGGACATCTTGTTTCATATAATTGATAAAAGTTACCCTAGAAGCTCCTCCTCCCATTGTGTCGGCGAACATCGCCGTCGCACCTCCGTTACCCTCTTCCGCGGACTGTCTGTTAAGCTGCAATACCCCCATTCATCATTGTACCCCACTTCCGCACCGAGAGGGACACACGTTATTTTTATGGAAAAGAGGAATAACCTTTATTACTATACAAAAGGTGATAGTTGGTCCGTGCGTGCGTGTCGACATTGTCAAGCATTGGTCCTAGAGTTTAGAACCAACCTCCGAAGGCGATGGGGTCCGCTTGGTTTCATATAATTGATAAAAGTTACCTTAGAAGCTCCTCCTCGCATTGCGTCGGGCATCGCCGTCGCACCTCCGTTACCCTTTTCCACGGACTGTCTGTCAATCTGTAATTTCCCCATTCATCATTGTACCGTACTCCAGCACCGAAAGGGACACACGTTATTTTATGGAAAAGAGGAATAACATTTATTACTATACAAAAGGTGATAGCTGGTTCGTGCGTGTGTGTCGACATTTTCAAGCATTGGTCCTAGAATCTAGAACCAACCGCCGAAGGCGGTGGGGTCCGCCTGGTTTCATATAATTGATAAAAGTTACTCTAGAAGCTCCTCCTCCCATTGCATCGGGCATCGCCGTCGCACCTCTGTAACCCTTTTCGACGGACTGTCTGTCAATCTGCAATACCCCCATTCATCATTGTACCCCACCACCGCACCGAAAGGGACACACGTTATTTTTTATGGAAAAGAGTAATAACATCTATTACTATACAAAAAGTGATAGTTGGTGCGTGCGTGCGTGCCGAATTGTCCAGTATTGGTCCTAGAGTCTAGAACCAACCGCCGACGGCGATGGGGTCCGCTTGGTTTCATATGAGTCCGTCCGCCTAAGGATCGATCAGATTCGCCGATCTTGCGCACAGCTACACTTTTCAGTCCCGCTGGGGCTCATTTTCGGGTTAGAGATACGTCAGGTGTGGGAAAGAT